>JASDQU010108177.1:139366-155152 GCA_032191745.1 Picea mariana | reverse complement strand
TGATATTGTTATTGATTTAGCTCTATTGTTGTGGTGATAGGTCATTGTATTATGAGAGAGAAGTGTTGAAGCCTTCTAGTATTACAATTTCTTCAGCTGGGTGTAAAGATCAGATCTTGCAGCTGGGTGCACAGGAGGGGGGAGAGGAAGACAGAAGGAGAGAGAGGATCTGTTGGCCAAGAGTGCAGATCATAATTGTAAGCTTTATCTTAATATATCATAAGCACAATTCTGTGGATGTAGCCCTAGAGAGAGGGTGAACCATGTTCATATTGTGTTGTGTGAGTGATTAATGCTGTGATCTCTGCCATTATTATGTTTTTATTTGAATTACTGTGTTAGATCAAGATCTATAGCTGCGCAAAGTAGATTTTCCTAGTAGATGATATATGAATACCATGATTTCTATTATATAAGATCCCCTTGATATTCCCCTGGTTGTTGACATCTTTGTCCTGCAACCCCCTCATCACTGCTTCAAGTGAGACTGCATTTGCTTCACAGGTGTTTCTAAAAGGGTCAGTAGCTAGGGCTTGTTGGTGCACTCTTGGAGTGAACCCTGGGTCTACTCCTGTGCCAAAAAATGGTTCCATTGCCAGGACAAGAATATTTTTAAAGGAATTTCAAGGTGGTTCCCATCGAAAATCGAGATTCAGAAGTGGATAGAGGATCAAGAGAAGGACTTCACTGAAGCCCAGAACAAGAACCCTAAACTGAGTACTGAAGATTGGCTACAAAGATACATCTTCACCGAAATTCACGAGATCTTGTTTGGAGGAATCGATCAGGAGCTACATGAGTGGTTGGCTAGGTTAGCTGACACAAAGTTTGAGATCAAATCTAGACCTCCTGTGGTTTGGACATAGACGATTCAGAAGGTCAAGAGAATTGACAATGTTGTATCCCGAGCAGTAGATCATTGGTTTGATAGTACCATTGGAGGGTATATCATTGATTTTGTTGTTGAAAGAACAAAATCGTATAGCCAAGCCGAGAGATACTTTTTCAAAGGACCCAGAGGAAACTTTTTGCACTTTCTGAAGCTAAGAATCAAGATTCTCTTGCATGAAAAACACATCTTGAAGATACAGTAGATTGGTCGAACCAGAAAAGGCTAATGTTCAAGATCTCAGACAGTGATAGCTACATAGAAGCAGGACATACGTGTTGTGGAAAAGTATTCTGAGGGGTTCACCTTGAGAACTTGTTTAAGAAAAACTATGGAGAAGAGGGTTTCTACAATGGAGAAGAGGTAGATCTAACCGACAAAGAGCATCTAGAACCCACCAGAACAGAAGAAGGGGAAGCTAAAGAACTGTACCAAAGAAAGCTAGAAAACCCAAGAATTGTGTGGACTACTGAAGTAAGTAACGTTAATCCTCCTGTTGTCCCAAAATTATTTAGCAGTCAAAGTAGTCAGAACCACTAGAATCTTCAGAGTACTGTTACTAGTAGCTCAACATCTACTCAGACAAGAAGCCTAGTCATCTCTATGGTAGATGAAATGAGACTCCCTATCTTTAGAGGAGATGGATTTAAAGATATGGATCAACATTAGTTTCTTTGTGAAGCCGTATGGAACATTAAAAGTATCATCGATGAAGCCATCAAGAGAACCCATCTCAACACTACACTAAGGGACGACACACTAAGCTGGTACATGAAACTTGTCCAAGGACTAGCATAGCCTAAGCCCCTGAATGAGATCAAGAATTCCCTAATTGAAGAGTTTAATAAACCTAAGTCGGAGTCACAATGTATTACAAAACTAAAAGATATTAAACAAAGGGTAGTAGAACCTATTTGGGAATTCGACTAGAGATTCAATACCTTGACAGGCCGATTAACTTTTCAGATCCCCAATGAATAGAACAAAGAATGTTTCATCGCTGCATTTTTACCACACATAAGATTCCCTTTGATGCAGCAGAAGAGTGCATCATAGACAAAATCTTTGGAGATTTCCATGAATCTTGAATTAGCACAGATGGGAGAATCTAGTTCATGCATTAGCCAGATCATGAGCCAGCTAACTAGTTTGTCTTTACAGGTTGAGGATATGAAGAAAGATAATGGAAAAGACAAAAGGGAAGATATATGGTGTGTAAGATTCATATCTAAAGGCCATGATAAGGAAAACCATCCCTTATCATGAGTACTTGGCCTCAGAGGAGCCAATCCCCTTGAAGAAAGTTAACCTACCCTGGTGCGATGTATGCAGAAATAGGCATCACCCAGGTGAGTGCTATTACATGCAGAAGTATGTTCAAACACCCACAAACTTGTATTGTACATTCTGTAAATCTATGGGGCACGATGATCGAGATTGTAGAGGTTATGATCTCATGTATGAAAGGTCGAGAGACATATACAAGATTCAAGACGAAGTACAACAAGAAGGAAACATTTTGCAGTACAACTCTTCGGGGAGAGGAAACCTCAATTCCCGCAGTGGATACAGAGGGTGAGGATGAGGAGGAGGTATAGGATGAGGGAAAGAAAAAATAATCTGTTACAACTGCGTGCAGCTAGGACATTTAGCAATGAATTGTCAGAATCCTTGTACAACCTGTAGTTACTGTAACTCCTTTGAGCATGTCATAGAGGAATGCCCTGTGTTGCTAGCTAAACTTCAGGAAAGACGAGAACCTCAGTAGAACCCACAAGTACAACTGATATAGGTTGAACCTCACGGAGTAGACCCTAGAGTCATTGTTATCACTCGAGGAGGAACTACTATAGGAGAAGACAGAGCAACCAAGGAAATATTGAAAATGACCACAGAGTTAGGAAAGCTACAGAAAAGACCCCAATGTTCGATGCTCAGAAAGAAAGACAGATATTCGAGGAGGCAATAAAAGAGTTCAAAAGAGGTCAAGGATATTCATCAAAGAGACAACCAAAAATCAAAGAATATGGCATGCCTCAGGCGTTTGATCCATCTGCATCACCAACAGAAGGAAAAGAGGTAAGAAAACTCATGGAATTTTTGTGCACTTGTGTTAAGTTGATTCAAGATAAAGGTGTTGTACAAGAATTACAAGATTTAATCAAGCAATATAAGCTAGGAAAGATAGACCCTTTATTGAATAGGACAGTGCATCAAATTGGAAAAAGGAGAAGGACAAATAAAGAATTACACTTGAATTCTCAGATAGGAGAGTATGAGATAGAATATGTGGTCCTCGACTTAGGGTCAAAGGTCAATATCATGACAAAGAAGACTTGGGCACTAATGGGAAAACCCAAGCTGATATATTCCCCTATCAATCTTCACATGGCTAATCAACAAGTTGTCATCACATTTGGACAATTAGAGCATGTCCCAGTGGACATTGATGGAGTACGAACCTTTGCAGATTTTGAGGTAATTGAAATTGTTGATGATAGTTGCCCTTACCCTGCATAGTTAGGAATTGATTGGGCCTTCGACAATTCTACTGTTGTTGATATAAATAAAAGATGCATGACATTTGAGAAAGATGGCCTTAGGTTCATTGCACCTTTAGATCCAGATGACGGTCCACGATATACAGAGCCTATCAAAGAAGAAGAACACACATTTGAACTGGAAAAGATCTACAAATTAACAACCAGACAATAGGATTATATCAACCCTACAACTGATAGGAATCTGAGCTAGTGAAGTGACAACACATGTTCATCTAAATCAGAAGAAGCATTGGGGAAATGGAAGAACCAGATGTACGAAGTATCTACAAGAAGATGTGCTAGTCTAACCAAAGAAGTTCGTTGTATTGGCACAACAATGGGTAATCTACCCACATTTGATGGGCTGAACTCTTTAGAGAAATTCTTATTAGAATTTGAGACAAGTGTACCAAAAAAACAAAGATTGTTGGCAATGGATGAGGCCATGAAAGACACACCAGCAAGATGGTGGGGAACACACAAGGGAAACATCAGAGACTGGACACAATGTCGAACTTTGATGAAAGTGCATTTTTCAACACAAGTAGGAAGTTGCAAAGTAAGACACATAGGTCGAAGCTGCCCAAAGGACCACATACACAGCTGCGAAGAGGCCTGGAGTGATGTTCCTAGAAAACAATGGGTACACAGATTCATCAATACACTGGATACCACCCTGATTAACTGGTACCTTCAAGCAAAGTTGCACCTCATCACTTCAGAATGGGAAGGTATGATCCAAAATTTTATAACCATCTTTTTCTTTGAAAGTGAATTTCCTTCAGTAGATCGACCACTATATATGGTGAGACAGAAAGTATTTAAGGAGGCATCTGGCCTCCCTTTGGAGCAAGAAGAGGATGAATAGAGTACGCCCCTCCAGAAACTGTAGATCTACTACAACATTAATGCCGATGAAGATGATGATCCAAGGAAGGTGAATATCATAGAAACAGAAGGCTAGCGAGATGTGGAAGGACCAAAATTTTAACTTCCATTCATTGGACAACCGATAGAGAAAAAGAAATTCAATATTGGGACAGAGGAAACACCAAAGCTTTCCAATGTTGGATATTACTGGGACGCTGCTACCATTGACAAAATCACAGAATTATTGCACGAGTATCAGGACTTGTTCCCGACCAAGTTCACTGATATGAAGGGTATCAAAGGACCTATGGGAGAGATGAGAATACCTTTGAAACCATATGCAAAGCCATTCAAGAAAATACCCTACAGAATAAATTTGAAATATAAGGAAAAAGTGAAGATTGAGCTCGACAAAATGCTGGAAGCAGGGATTATTGAACTTGTCGAGGAGTTAGAGTGGATTAGTTCCATGGTAGTGTAAGATTAGAAGACAGGTGAGATAAGGATTAGTGTAGATCTCAAGAAGTTGAATGATTCTTGTCTACATGATCCTTTCCCTACACCATTCACAGATGAAGTGTTGGATAACATGGGAGGCCAAGAAATATATTCTTTTATAGATGGGTTTTCAAGATACCATCTGATCCGCATCGCCAAGGAGGACCGCCATAAGACTACGTTTTCCATAGAGTGGGGATCCTACCGATATACAGTAATTCCATTTGGATTGAAGAATGCCCCAACCATTTTTTCCAGGGTGGTGGTTGAAGCGTTCAAAGAATTTTTGCATAAGTTTTTAGAAGCATACTTTGATGACTGGACTGATTTTAGTTTGTTGAAAAATCATATTGAATGTCTAAGGCTAATGCTGGATAAATGCAGGCAATGTCAAATTGCTTTGAATTTGAAGAAATGCATATTATTCTCACCATTTGGAGTATTATTAGGTCATATTGTATGCAAGCAAGGATTGTTGGTAGATCCATCCAAGATTGCAATTATAGTTGATTTGCCACCACCTACTTCAATCAAACAACTGCGCACTGCACTAGGACATATTGGCTATTAAAGGAACTTTATCAAAGGATATGCTCAGATTATTGCACCAATAGAGAAGTTATTAAAGAAAGTTTGTCTATTCAATTGGACAAAAGAATGCCATCAGAGCTTCAACACACTGAAACAAAACATGGTAACTGCGCCTATTCTAGTCTTTCTAGACTGGAGCAAGGAATTTCATGTGCATTTTGATGTGTTTTCCATTGCATTAGGAGAAGTAATGGCACAACCTGGAGAAGGGGACATTGATCATCCATTATCATTTTCCAGCAGGAAGCTATCCACAGCTGAAGTTAATTACACCACTATAGAGAGAGAGGAACTATCCATGGTGTATGCATTGCAAAAATTCCACCACTACTTGTTAGGAGGACACTTTAAAATGTTTACTGATCACTCCACGCTGAAGTACCTAGTCAACAAGCCAGTGTTGGGGGGGTGAATCTGTAGATGTCTTCTGTTGTTTCAACAGTATGATTTTGAGATCATAGTTAAGCTAGGAAAAATTAACAAGGGCCCAGACCACCTGCCGAGGTTGGAACATGGTGAAGAACCTACCAGTCTGAAGGATATATTACTGGATGCACAAATACTCACCATTAGAAATATTGATGACCACTTCATAGACATAGTCCAGTTCCTGTCAACAGGAATGGCTCCGAGTGAGTATATAATCTCCCAGAAAAAGCAACTAGTGGTGCGCGCTACAGATTTTTCACTGATAGTTGGTCAACTATATAAAATAGGACTTGATGAGATACTAAGAAGATGTTTTATGGAAAAATATCACCCGATGATCCTCACAGAATCTCATGAAGGCCTCACAGGAAGACATTACGTAGGGAAAGAAACTGTGCAGGAGGTTCTGTGAGTTGGCCTTTGGTGGCCTACGTTACAAAGAGATGCTAAAGAATATACCAGAGCATGCAATGTATGCTAGCAAGTTGGAAAACCATCCTGAAGAGATGAGATTCCATTAGCACCGCAGATGACCCTAAAGGCATTTGAAAAATAGGCCATTGACTTCGTGGGACCTATAAACCCACCAGGAAAGCGCACAAGAGCAAGGTATATTATCATTGCGACAGAATACCTGACTAGATGGGATGAAGCAAGAGAAGTCAAGGGCTGTAGTGAAACTACAGCTGTGAATTTTATATTTGATGACATAATAACTAGGTTTGGATTCCCTAAGGTCCTTATGAGTGATTAAGGTACACACTTCATCAATAAGACAGTTGCAGCCCTGACTGAAGAATTTGCAGTCCACCATCAGAAGAGTACACCTTACCATCCACAAGAAAACAGAATGGTTGAAGCATTCAGTAAGATCTTGGAGACAACATTGATAGAGATTTGCAGTGTGAACACGGATGACTGGGATTTAAGAGTACCAGTAGTACTCTGGTCTTATAGAACCACTTGCAAGAAATTAACAACGCGGACCCCTTTCAAGTTGGTTTATGGCCTTGAAGTTGTTGTCCTGATGGAGTACTTGGTACTGAGATTAAGAATTGCTGCATTTATAGACATGGATGATACTAGAGATATTCATGAGAGGCTAACAAATTTAGTCGAACTAGAAGAAGAAATATTCATTGTAGGCTTCCATCAGCAAGTTCTGAAGCAACGAGAAAAGGCCTACCACGATAGGCACATCAAGAAAAAAATATTCAAGCAAGGTGATTTAGTACTCATATATGGCAGTAAGTTTATCAAACACCATGGGAAGTTCAGAACACATTGTCTTGGACCATATGAGATCGCCTACATCACAGAAGGAGGAGTTGCGCAGCTGAAGATGTTGAATGGAGAATGGAAAGAAGGATTGGTGAATGGGAGTTGACTGAAGTTGTACTATGACAACTAGCTGCCTCACAACTCCAAGTAAAAGCATGAGGAAAAGGGTTTAGGTACCAGGTGCAGTTGAAACTGGGTACCAAACATAGAAAATACAATTTGCACAAGGACGGGAAGGAGGCATAAAGCAGAAAGAAAAGGCTGCACTACGCAGTCCAAAGCCGAAGTAAAACAAAAGGAGCAGATCTGAAGTGCCTCGGGATGAGTCACAGGTGAGTGTTGGGGGCCTGTTGGCCCTTGGTTATGGAAAAAAATGGAGAACAAGGAATAAAAGGTAAAAAGAGAAATTTGCGGGAGACACAGTGACTATCAATGGGTCGAAGTGAGAAAAAGAGAAGAAAAGATGGAGCGAAGTGAAAAAAAGAAAGTCGTTGGATGAGGAGATTGAGGATGACAGATAAACAAGGAATATGGACTAAGGATGACTCAAAAAGTGGAAAAAGCCACCATTGGATGCTTTGGAGCACCGCACGAGAAGGAAGGAAAGACAGGTTGACGAAGTCTGGAAAAAATGGATCAAGTTGACCTATGGTCTTAGACACCTAGGGTTTTGGTAATTAGGGTTTTGACACCTAGGTTTTGGCCTAAGGTTGTCAGTGAGGTATTGTAATGTATAAATAAAGGTCAAGAGGACCTGGGTCAAGGGGGTATGATATTGTTATTGATTTAACTCTATTATTGTGGTGAAAGGTAATTCTATTATGAGAGAGAAGTGTTGAATCCTTCTAGTATTGTAAGATCTTCAGTTGGGTGTGAAGATCAGATCCTACAGTTGGGTGCGCAGGCTGGGGGAGAGGAAGATAGAAGGAGAGAGAGGATCTGCTGGTCAAGAGTACAGATTAGAACTGTAAGATTTATATTAATATATCATAAGCACGGTTCTATGGACATAGCCCTGGAGAGAGGGTGAACCATGTACATCCTGTGTTGTGTGAGTGATTAATGTTGTGATCTCTGCCATTATTACACTGTTATTTGCATTACTATGTTAGATCAAGACCTATAGCTACACAGAGTATTTCGCTGGTAGATGATATATGAATATCGTGATTTATATTATATAAGATCCCCTTGATATTCCCCCAATTGTAGAGATCTTTGTCCTGCAACCCCCTCATCGTTGCTTTAGGTGAGAATGCATCTGCTTCGCAGTTGTTACCAAAAGGGCTAGTAGCTAGGGTTTGTTGGTGTGCTCTTGGAGTGAACCCTGGGTCTACCCATGTGCCAACATATTATAATTAACACAAAACCATTTTACTCATAGGACAAAAGGCATTAAGAAATCCTCGAATTTTATATTCTTCTTCAAAAATACTGGTCCATTCTCCGAAATCTCCAACCATCCGTTACTCCTTTTGAAAAGAAAAAGTTTACAAAATAAATAATATACAAAAAAGAAAGGATAAAAATCCTCCTCTAAATTTCTTTGATCCTTTAGGCTCTGAACGTTCTCATATATTTATGCAATGAATGAATAGTCTGGGTGTCACTAATAATTTCTGCCACCTAAAATTTTCCTCGTAAAGAAACAAAAATATTTCTTAAATCGTGCATTTGTTTGGGAAAAATCTTGAGAGTAGGCTAAATGGGTCCATTCTATAGATGGGTTTTCAACTGTTTCTTCAGATTCCTCATGGTTTGGCTGCAACTAGTCCCACAAAATTGTCTGTTTGTTCTTGAATGCATTTCCAATTCTTATTTATTGTTGCTCATAAATTATTTGCAGCAATCCAATGTTATTTTTGGATCAATTATCTTGAATGTATTTAGATAAGAAAATCAAGCCATGATCAGATCTATAACAAATATCTGATAATAGAAACTTGTTTACAATAAAATTAAAATGAATTTAAACTAAAATATAACTATAGGTTGTAAACAAAGATTGTTTATATTTTCCTTTCAAATATGATCTTAAAATTCTAGAAGGTTCAAGTTGATGGAGAGGAGAAAAATATTAATTTTGGGTTTCCACAAAATCAAACAAATGATAGATAATATATATTTTTTATTATTATTTTGAAATTAGATGCAAAAGACAAAAAAAATTAATTAATTAAACCCAACAAATGATTTTGTGAAAATGAGAAACCAACCAAGATATTATTTTATGAAGTATTGAACCCATTATTCAAAAAATTCAAACTTTCTAATGATCAAAAGATGAACACATAATCATAATTTAAATGAAAGTAAATAGTTGGTAAAAATTAACGTTTTTGTTTAAATTGAGATTTCTATGCTCGTTTCTAAATTTTGACATATAATCTTGTAATGAATGTCTCATACTATGGTGAATGTCTTAAGTTTGTCTCAAAGAAAGACAAGGTATGGAACTATTCAAAAAAGTGTTGATTCTGTAGCTCATTGTAATTGTCAAGATTCTAATGGCGGGCCTCTAAATTTTGTAAAACTTTAGGGGAAGTTGTTGGGGCACAACACAAGTCTGAGAGTGTGTGAACCCACCACATAAAATAATTCTAAATAAAATTCCATGCTCAAACTGAATGAGAACCGTTCACTCAAMAATTGATTAAATCCAATCTATATATCTTTCTAAAGCATMTAGATAATCTAGGCTCATCCACTCAACACTTGATTCTATCCGAACCTTCAATCTAATTAAACACCAATATAAGTGATGAAAAAGAAGACATGTGAGTCCACGCATCTGCGAGTCCACAAATCGTCCACTCAACAATTGATTAAATCCAAACCATAGATTTATCTAAAGTGCCTAGATAAGCTAGGGTCGTCCACTCAACACTTGATCATATCCAAACCTCTGATCTAATTAACACCAAGATAATATATGTGGGTGATTGCTCTCGATAATAGACTAGTGTTATATGGAAAACATGAGGCAGCGAAGGGTTAAAATGATGGATACCACCGGGTTATAAGGTAAGGTCACCTGGTAAATAGAAAAAGTGCCTACGGACTAAAAATACATAAAATAGGCCTTGTGTATTCATTTTTTAGATGTTCTCACAATGTTTGGTTCTATGAAAAAGGGGCCACGAGATTAGCACCCATTCATTTGAACAACACAGGAAATGTACCAGTGAGAGTTAAAAAGTTTGAAAATTTTCTATTAAAGAAATGAGAAGACAACAAAGAAGTGTGAGACCGAAATAAAAGGGTTTGATCTATCAAAGACTGAGAGACTGAATCAAGCAAGGAAAAGAAGGGTTTAAAACTATAATTAAACAGTTTTTTGTAAATAATAAAAGTAATTTCTCTCTAAATAATAATATTAATTTTATGAAGAGGCACAATGAATCGATGCTCTTTTTCAAAGAGATACAATGATTCAAATATTATACACTATTGAACATTATTTAAATCGAAGGATATGATGACTGGAAAGTGTATCTGTGTTCTAATTCAGAAGATCAAAACACAAACAAAGTCCAAGGAACAATGTGAAACATTCACATGAAGTGAGGGAGGAAGGGAGGAGCAAGGGAAGATTGGATTCCTCTATAGGTTGAATCTTGAAACAAGGGAGAATTCCTTAAGTTGGTTCTTGAAAACAAAGGAGTTGGGGATTCCTCAAGTTGGTGCCTGAAAATAGGGAGTTGGTAATTCCTAGAGTTGGTGCTCTAAATAAGGGATTGGTGTCTCCTTGAGTTGGTGCTCAAAAGAAGATATCGGTGTCTCCTACACATTGTAACTTTTAAGTTTTGTATTTGTTATATTTAACTTATGTTTTCAGTAAATTCTTGTTGATCATTTGTTGTGATTTATAAGTTTAATAATTAATTATTATTAAAAGTATTGAAAAAAAATAAATATTGAATCACCCCGCCATTAGTATTAGCCAACATTTCAAGAATTGGTATCAAATCATTTTCCTTCACCAGATTATAACCACTTGAAGGAAAATTATGATAAATGCAATGGATCAACAAGATGAAATGTCCTCCAATAGAGCACCATTGTTCAAAGGAAATGATTATGCATTTTGGAGTATAAGGTTGAAAAGTTATCTAATGGATCTTGGATGTGATGTTTGGCTATATTTGGTAAATGGTTACACTACACCAACTACTACACCTTGAGATGTTTCTACAAAGAAACTCTACAATGATAATTCAAGGGTTATTAATGCAATCCTGGGTGGATTAGCAAACCCCATATTTGTAAAAGTGATGCATTGTAAATCAGAAAAATAAATTTAGGAAAAACTTAAAGTCATCTATGAAGGAGATGGAAATGTTAAGCAATAAAAACTTTAAACATATAGAGGGAAGTTTGAGAGTCTGAAGATGAAAGAGGAAGAAAATATTGGAAAATATTTTCAAAGAGTGGATAAAATAGTTAATTCAATTAGAGAATTGGTAGAAGAGATAAAACACAATATTATTGTCTAAAAGGTGTTCATATCACTACCAATGAGATATGATGCCAAGGTATTTACCTTGGAATATAGAGAATACATTGAAAACATTACAATAGATGAACTTCATGGGATTATTATAGCCCATGGAATGAGAACTATGAAAGAAAAATAATAAAAAAGGGAAACAACCTTCAAAGCATCAAAAGAAGCAAATAACCATGAACATGTGCCAACTGAAAATCAATTAGACATGTCAGATGAATAAGAGGCCAAATTTATAAGGAAACTCAATAAAGGGTCTAGAAAATATAGAGGGAAGTTACCTTTCAAATGCTTCAACTATGGAAAAATTGGAAACTTTGATAAAAAAATGTCCCTATCCCAAACAAGAGGATAAGGATGATGAAGAATCTTACAACTATAAATACCATAAATGATACATATTTATGAGAGAAAAAAAATGAATAACATATTGAATATAATAACACAAAGATATGGAGAGAAACAACAGATATCTTGTGAACAATAACTTCTATTGAATAAATAAAATAAGTTGAAAATGTAAAACTGTAGAACTGAAAACAACTTGCTTGAATGGTGGTATCTATCTCTSAGAAGAGATTTGGATTTTACACGCATTTGTCTGAGAAGAATGATTACAATGAGACTCCATAGKAATTTGTAACATTACTAATGAATGCCRAAACCCTAGACATCCAAAAACCTAACCCKAGGAGATGAAATGAAAAAATTTATGTGGGCCTCATCTTAGAAATAAAGGGATGTGCTCATTTTTACATAGACAATATAGCAATATTGTCTCCCAACCATAGACATTGTTAGTCCCTAAAGTTGCACTTGACTGTGASAGGGAAAGCYAGGRCATCATCAAGTTATTGTAATGGTATTTATGAASGCTTTTCTGAATAGGTTTTTAGAAAATGGTTGAAAGCRGGATCAAGGATTCAATAAAACATATAAATCAATATAAAAGAAAGTAAACATCCCACTAGCTTAGTAAATGGTAGAAAATTTGACAGCTTAGATGGTGAGATGAATAAAGAAAGGAAGGTATGTGAGTATCTAGTTTGTCAACTCACACATGAATTTCTCATTCCAAAATATCATTAAGAAACAAGTACATGTACTTGAAAACAATCTTAATTATGAACAAGAACAGTAAAATTTTCACTGTGTCACTCACAATCAAGAAATCATATGCATTGTAACATAATAAATGTATTCAAGTAAGAAAATAAACAGATAAAGATATGAAAAGAAGATCTGACCATCAACATGCCTTTTCCATTTAGTACCAATATGAAATATATTCTTGTCTTACAGTGGCGTTTTTACAAAAAAAGGCCCTTGCATGCCTAACTAATTGACCCTCATACAGTCTTTTCAATGTCTTTTTAAAGCATACAAATTACTCTTGTAGATCCTATTTTTTAGTTTACAATTGTACAATAGGATCATGTCAATGACTATTTCCTAGGAGAATAAATCTCATACGAGCACTTCTAATACCTATATTGTAGTAGGCTCAATAACCAATCCAAATATAGATTAGGAAATAAGATGTCAAGGCCTGGTTTTTTATCTCCTTTCTAGAATCTTTTGAATTGTTTTCTATGTTAATGAGGTTCTCCTTCCTAATGGAAGGATGAAACATGGATTTTGAATTCAATCTGAATTTTTTTACAGCTCTGGTAGAATTTTTTCTAGGATATTTAGGCACAAGTTTATGCTTCTTACTATGGTTCTTACCTTTTGCAGTCTTCTTACCTGTAGGTTGTTTCCTCTGTTTAGATGGAATTTGAGGTGGACTTGTGATTTAATCTTTAGGTTCATCAAATTCCCTTTTTATATCTCGATCAAAATGGATATCAGTCTCTTCATCGATTTTAAGTTTCTTATCTCGACTAGCAGTTCCTTTCTGATTAATTTTACCCATAGGAAAATGACCAATAACTTGTTGTCTTTGTAATTTTCTCTTTCCAGCATGAGTTACGCTAGATGCAGGGGAATTTTCTTTTATCAAAACATAAGTGGCTTGAGAGGTTTGCTTCTCTTTTGCAGGTTTCTTCTCCTTGATAGTTTTAGACGTATTTACATGTATATTAGGTTTTAATGACATGCTTAACCAGTCCCAAGACCTATGAACTTCATTTAGGGAAAATACTACCAACGTTCTGATCAACCCTTGATGAAAAAGACTGGTTTTTGTTGTTGCAAGATGTGACTGAATTCTATTAGACATTTTGGATAAACTTTTTAATAATAAATAAGGTAGGTTAAGAGGGTAATCACCATTCACATGGATTAACAGTCTAATATGATAGAGATGGACTAGAGAAAATCTTACTTCACACATAATGTACCTGTGGATAATCAACAGAGCAGTGTGCCATTCGTTCCTCACCCAACTCTGTGGGATACCCTGGCTCCAATTGGGTTTTTCTTTTCTAGAATTAAAAACTGATTTACAAAATCCATAACTACATTTTCTTTCTTCCACCATCTTTCCCCATATACTGGCAACCTGCAAGCTTTAGCTATGGAATGCTCTATCATGTGCATCATAAGTTTACCAACTACAGATTTGAAACCATCAAAATTCAGTGCAAATTTCATAGAGATATGCTCATCATGACCCTGAAATGTCGAGAAGAAGTTGAACCAACCAGCATCATTGAAATTTTGTGTCATCTAAGGAAATTCTTCGAGCAATTATGTCCCTTCAATATCCAATTTGGTTATCTGACCACTTTTTTTGGGTGCCATAACACTGATACAATCCTATAGAAAATTTCTAAGAATATCGAGGGTTTGATCTTCAACTTTAGAGGGTTTTTGAAAATTGAGAGTTATCTCTTTACCTGCAAAGCATGTGTATAATGATAGACATACTAAAATAGGTAGATAATGATTTTATTCATATGGAATGATAATCGAGCATGTTGATTTAATTTCAAGGTGGCGAGTATAACCTGATCCTCCGAGTTTAGCTGTCATCATAAGAATAACAACCTGAAATAGATCATATAGAGATGTGCAGATTATATAATAATGATTTTGAAAGTTAGAACATGATCTGGGTAAGGTGGTGCATGCAGAACTATGATTATTCTTGACGTTGCAAGAATGACGCTATTCTTGTAGCGACTTTTCCAATTTGACAATATTTAAAAATTCAAACGAGGAAAGGACAAGTGATGTGATATAAATATTTCATATCATATCCTAATCTTTGAAAAACTTTAAAACATTTAAAATGCGCATAAAAATATTTAAAATAAGCTTTGAAGCAAAGAAGGGAAAAACAGAGTTTAACAAATTAAATCACGGAAAATGGGAAGAACATGGACTAAGGACACCCAATCAGTCAAAAAAAAGGTTAAGGACTAACATTGGCTCATTTTGGGGATAAAGTTTCATGATGAAGATTTAAGAAATTCTAACCAATGCCTTCATATCCTTCTTATTCACTTTATTTTTCCTTACTCTGTCATCCTTTACTCAAAACCACAAAACTGTAAAGAAACAATTCCATTGGGTATATGAAGTCTTTATTTGAGATCAAAAATAAAACCTACTATACAAATTGAACTTTCTGACTGGTTTTAAAAGAAGTAATATTTTAAAAATATCCCATTTACTGGGCCTCCTAAACTATCACTATCATCCAAATTGTGTAAGAGAAAGGTCTTATTGTTCATGACCTTGGATACTATGAAAGGACCATACCATAAGTTGTCAAACTTACCATGTTTATCTTTTTCCTCTCTTCTAGCATCCCATCTCAATACAATATCTCCCTCTTGAAAAATATCCTTCTTTGTATTTTTATCAAAAGTTTCTTTAACTTTCCTTAGATGAATAACAACTTTTTGATCCATCTTTTCTCTACTCTGTTGAACCTCTATAATTTGGAAAACTCTCTTTTGAATGTCATTGGGTTCTTGTAACTCCTCCTGTAGAAAGTTAAGAATAGGTAAGCCCAATTCAATTGGAAAGACAACCTATGTTTCGTACACCATTTGGAAATGGGAAGTTCCAATAGATTTCTTAGTACTGGTCTGATCAACCCATAGGGAAAATTTTAATTTGGAATCCCATGACCTTTTGTTTTATGTAAGTAAGTTTTTGATAGTCCTTATGAGGCTTTATTGGATGATTCAGCTAACCCATTTCCTTGGGGATAGTAAGGAGTGGAA
>JASDQU010108177.1:114054-129492 GCA_032191745.1 Picea mariana | reverse complement strand
AGATTCTCTAGGGTTCTTGGAATGTTATTTAGTTTTTGGGTAGTTTTAAAGACTAGTTTTTCTTTCCTGTTTCTCTTTTAGTTTATGTAAGGTCTGAGCTAGCAGAGAGTCTAGTTTTCCATACCAACTTTCTCTGATATGCTTGACTGTGTTTGTCGGGACCCACAAAGGTACACGCAGCCTACATAAGGTTTACATGCGTGTACCCATGCCCTACTCTCTTACATCCTGCGTGTGAACGCTAGCTGAGGAAGTAGCAATAGCGTGTAGAGTCCAGAGAATTTTGGAGGCAGTCATCCTCTTCCCTGTCAGAATCAGAAATTCTCAGTGGTTTTCTGGAATTCTGTCTGAGTCTTGGTTGTTTGCAGTCCTATATTATATTTTTTTTGGTTTATCATTTTTTCCTTACATTATTTGTTTTTCTGTTAAAAAGAGTGTCCAAGCCTTCAAGGGATCCTGGTTATCAATATCAGTGTTCTCTTCCTAGTTTGGGTTGTCTGTTTTCATTTTTTCTCAGAGTTTAGATATACACGCGGCCTGCACAAGGTCAGCCCGTGTGTACACACCCTCTGTCTCTATCCAACACGCGTTCGCACGCGTGCTATTAGATTAACAGTCACATGCTTGTACATGATACTTTTTGTTGAGGGTAAGGCAGTCATCCTTTCCCTTGATAAGAATTATTCCTCTCAGGTGTTTGAATCTCTGTCTGAGTAGTCAATAGATTAGGATTAATCTTACCCTTAGCATGGTTTTTCTCATTTAAAAAGTTGTCATAAAAATAAAAGAATTTTTAAGGTTTTTAGACAAGTGTGAGAGTCATTTTTTTAAAATTGCTAGTCTATGATTTTTTACCCAATTCTTTGCGATTTGTGATTAGGCCAGAATAGTTTTTCTTGGTTTTTGCTTGTTGGTATTTTTCCTTTTTGCTTTATCAAGCATTTAAATAAATAAAAAATCTCTTTTCATTTTCTTGTTTGGTTGAAAAGTGTGTTTCTGCATTATTAGCCAGGGAAAAGTCATTTATTTCATAAGTTTTTGCAGTTCACTTAGATCATAAGTAGATCATAGTCGAGTGAAATTCCTTTGAGTTTGCTATCCAAAATCTTAGAAAAGTTAAAAAAAAAAAAATTGAAAAGTTGTTGAAATTTTACATTAAGAAAAAATTTTGTTTCCAGCGTTTTACTCAATTTTTCTTTTGTCTTTTACACATCATCAGTTTCATTTTCATACCCCTTGATGTAATACAAAGCCATAAAACTAACGCTAAAATCTAAAATTTATTAGACTTTCATGTTTATAGGGTTAACCAACTAGTTCAGGATTAGGGCCTTGGATTAGGTTGGAGAGGAAACACTTCAAGGCCATTTAAAATCAAACATTGGAGCCTGAGTTAGGGAGTGTCTAATTCCAGTGTCGTGAAAGTTGTCCGGGCCCCCCCTCTAACACAAGGGATAAACATGAGGTCACGTGCAGAAAGGTAACGGAGATAACCCCTCCAAAGCTAGACCAATCGTAGTGGAGAACACATATAGAGGGCTTGTTTTGGGATTTCGTCATTTGCATTTGCCACAGAGCTTCGTGGGTATCGAATCCATTCAAGGTCCTCAATTGTCTTCCAGACCATTTGCTCTCGATACCCTTGACAGGTTTCGGGCTCGTGTTGACGGGCGAAAATGAACGCTCGCCAACTGGAAGAGGGGATCCGGTCCAAGGTTGTCTAAATAACCCAAGCCGTTTGGGATAACCCGCCCTGATGGATTTAGCGGCTCCGTTAGCCGATCTAAGTCCTATAAAAACAAAGGAAAACTATTCTAAATGAACTATTCTAAATAAAAATAAAAATTAAAACTAAACTAATAAACAAATTTGAACTACCAATATATACAATTTACTATCTAATACTATAATAAATGTACGAAATTAAAAATTTAACTATCAACAGAATTAAATCTTAATCACAAATGTACAATATTTACAAATTATAGATTTAAATGAAAACCTGCGAAAATCATTTGTAAACTGTCCTAAGACAACCAAAACTATTGGTTTTTTTTTTTTTGATTTTATGAGAAAGAAATAAACTGAAAAACTATCTAAGGTAAGCAACTAAAATGATAATTCTAACTAAGAATCTAAACTATATATATTTTTCTAAACTATTTAAATAACACTAATAAGCTAACTATTAAATACTAAATAACACTAATAAGCTAACTATTAAACTGACCTGTAGTGACGCTTTAGGTTTGTCCTGTATGATGGTTGATTCAGCTGATTGGTGGGAGAAAACGTGCACCAGATTCTCCACGAGATTCTCGTAAATGGAAAGATGTTGTGCTCTTCAAATATATATAACAGGACAAATAAGACATAAAAACTTACAACAATCTTATAATTTACAAATCGTCGTAGCTAGATAAATCTATGTGCAAAGACTTGTACAAAGTGATTCATTTAACGAAAAAGGTAAACCTGTAATTCATTAAACTGAAGCAAACTAATTGTTGTATTTTTAAATATGAGAGATCAGACATGGACAGCATATAAATTAAATCACATCAACATGCAAAGAATTATGATAGCTAAAGTAGTCGATAATTAATTGCAAACWGATATGCAGAATACTTGAAACAAAAGTTGGATATATTGAAAGCGAAAGCTGTCACAAGACATCAACTTTCATCTCAGTCTGAATCATAAATCCATAGTCTGGTTCTCCCACAGTGATAATGATGGGTTTATTAAAAAAAATGAAAAGTATTTAAAGACCTCCCACAGGGTAAAACATCCCTGTGGGAATTATCAAAACCATTTACAAAAATCTGAGGATAATATCCCAAATCTCTATTTTTGACTCAACCTAACAAACTAAAACAAAACCATATCCAAAGTAGCTCCTAAACTGCCATAGCATGCCCATTTGATCATTGTAATTCGTATGCACCTGAAAGAAGGCAAAAATAAACAAGTTTAGAGGATATTTTATTGATAAAATTGACAAAAATCTAATTTTTAAGACTAGCTACAGAATCTTGCGATTCTATAGCTAGTCTAAATTTAACACAGGATCGTTTTGAAATAAATTTAAATATTACAGAATATATTCAAACTATTGAACAATATTTGATTGCTAATTAGAAACCAAAAGAATCATTCAAATCGAAACTTGTATGCAAATTGGAACAAACTAAATTGTGGTCAACCGAATGACAACGGAGATGCATGCACTCTGTTCAATTTGTTATCACCAATTTGGGGTAAACAAAATCGCATTAGATTATTCGACAGTAATGAAATGATTTTCATGAACTGAATGAAATCAACACAAACTGTAACTAGCTAAACAAATTCTCCATGTAATAGTTTATGTCGCCTTATCCATTAACAAAATCATTTTCTAATCAAAACGAAATCAACAGGATCGTTTTTCAAATTGATATAACTATATAAAATATATACAAATGATCATGCTAATTGTGGCACACAGCAGTCATTTGCAAATCAAATCAAAACAGGGATGAATCAAAATAGTTCGGGTTTGACACAATCGGTATGAATCAAAACAGCTCCATGATTTTAGTAAATAGATCTTTTGCACAGGTCGAACATAACCAGAATCCAAACGAGAATATTAATTCAATACAAAACATAGTCATTCCTAGCAAATCTAAGTCAATAGGGTTGTTCTGAGTTTATTAGGAACAAACGAAACTAATCGAAATCAAACCAAATCGACTAGCCTAAATTAGACGAGCAGAATTAATTCAAAAATAAACCAAACCGAATCTAAATCCAATCAATTGCCTATACTAAGTTGGGCATGAAAAAATTGCATAACCAAATCATAAATACATTTGACTTTAGTAAAATGAATCTACTATACAGGATCCACAACAAAATCATCTAAACTATGACAGAATCATTTCGAATCAAAACGAACAAAGCTAATTTGGAAGCAAAACCGAATATGTTACAATAATTCAAGCAAACTTACAAAGAAAAAATCATATTGAAATTCATACATGGACAATAAGAAATGGCTTCGATTATGATAATTTGGAATTGACGAAGGCTGTTGCCGATTCGACATTCCTGAAGACAATCGAACCAGTGGTTTTTTGTTTCTTGTCATTAGCTTGAAGCCTGTTTCTTTCTCTTGTCAGCACTGTAATTTGGTCCTCTAACGATTTGATCTTTGACTGCAACAAGGATTTGTTTAAATCACCAGGGGTTTCATTATGTAACTTGATTCCTGGGTAATTAGGATTGTTCTTTAGGCATGGGGGTAAATTAGAAACATAGTCATAGGGTTTCTCGAAGCATAGGCCATGGGAATAGGGGTACTCTTCAGCTAGGAAACGCTCGATATCGGAGTCTGAGTCCTCGCTCAGAATTATGGGCTTTTGGTCAACGTTTGGCTTAGGTTTATTCTAGGCAATTATCGATATCAATCGAGCATTCTTCTTACCCTTGCTGTCGATAGTAGGATTACCCTTGACTTTCTTACTCATAGGCTTCTTGACAGCCTCAGTCTTGTCTGTTATGATGTCGGGTAGGTCGATGTCAGGGAAAACCGAGGGTTTGGAAGGGGGTAGAAGGACATGGAATGGCACAGGTGGCCTGACCATAATCTCACTAACCATGGCTTTATCGATTTGGACAGACTCTGGATTAGTAAATCCATTTCTGGATAGAAATGCTTGCCAATTATCGCTGTGAAGGTTTAAATGGTGGACGACGATGAGTCTAATCAAGACGTGATGAAACAAGCTGCTATCAGCCTTCTCGCATTTGAACCTCTTAGACATCTTGTAAAGACTACGCAAGAAGTAATGTGGCATGTTCAAAGGATAGACCATGAAATTCATCAATAACTGAGGTGATACAGAAAAACCAAGCCATAGCGATCTTCACAGGTCACAAATTGTTTCACAATTACCAAAAGAATGTGCCACCTAGGTTTGAGGGTGGAAATAGGCATACCTTTATCAAAGGAGACAACCTTCCTTGATACAAATAGTAATGACCATGACACCTCATCAACTTTGTAGTTTTTAAACCACCTTTGGCTTGTGGCTTCTAGTCCTGTAGCAGAGCTTATGAATTCTTCATTGAGTTCAAGCTATATGTCACCTACTTTAGCCCTGCACCCATCAAAGGTGAGGGCGAATTGTTGGGCAACCGAAAGGTTGAAACCCTCGAACGTCTGTATAAACACGATCCAACCAATATCTTATAAATCCTTTCGAGCATTATCGAATAGTAACAAAGCTTGGTTACCATTCGGCTCTATGCGCACCACCGGTGCCATAGACAGGAGCACACGGTGAGCGAGGTGAACGGGCCAGGGCTTGAAAACAGCATACGCAGGGGAAGAATGCTCACAGGCTTACCTGAAAACTAGCAAAGGTGAACCGGGATAGAGGGAAAACATTAATGACATAACATGCGAAGGTGGTGGAGCTAGTTTAGCCCATGCACAACAGTCATATCCCATAGTACAACCGTTGGCGCAAATAACTATTCAACCCACTATTGTATAGGTTAAAAACTATGCCATTCAATCAACCAATGAAATCTATGGTAAATCGACCAAACATTTGCGCAAGCAATGGTATTAGCATAGTTTTAAAGCCAAAGCAATAATTCGAAATCACACCAAGGGTCTGATCATATGAAACATGTGTTATGTGAAAAGATTTATACCAAGGGTCCAACCATAACACCAATGTGTTTTCATGAAACCAATGATCAAAGAACATATAAATCAAATCACCAATGCATCACAAACTCAATCAAAAGAATATCATTACAGTCTTGTAAAATGAAGTCATATTAACAAATAAAAATGCCAAATGAATAAGGATCTTGGAGTCTTTTCAATTGTATAAAGATAAGTAAATTGGAAACGCAATGGGCATATCGACAAGAATGATCACAACAATCCAGTGACGATTTTAATGTGACTTTTAAAACCAAGTTTTCACACTTGCAGTCGTGAAAACAAGAACAAAGGTAAGTGTGCAAATAGCGCAAAAATAATAGTGTCGTTTTATTCAAGGATTGCAACGAAAATCAAGGTTTGCAAAACACTGGTGTAGGCATATTATAAAGACAGTATAAAAAAGTGAATTGGCTTCCAACAATGGCGACACACTAGTAGAAGCAGTTATCTCTGCCAAAAGAACAAATTCAGATTATGATAATGAGAAAAATTCTAACTCAAAAATAACAACCAGAAAAATCATGTAAACATCTTCATTAACCAAATATTCTAGTAGTGTTTAAAGGATGAAAGCTGATAACAGTCTTAAGACAGGCGGGTCACGATATTAAAGATAAAATCTCCAATACTATTGACAGAGCCACTGCTGCCAGCAGGCGTCCATAGTCTCGACAGGGTTTCCATTTAACCCACTCTGACTTCCGTATCCTGCCCAAAAGTTCTGGATCATAATAAAGGACATTTTAAGGTCAAGTTATCTCATTTTTGCCAATTTTCATATACCCAACATTGCTTCGCTGCCAGCGGGCCTATTCAGTACCCCGATGAAGTTGTCTTGGCATCATGCATGCATTTACCCACTGCCAGCAGACCTGTTCAGCATCCCGACGGGTTTACAAGCACTTCCCACAGCTCTATTAATGATTTACTTTCTTTTTTAACAATATATAGTCGAGCAGGGTGACGCTAAAAATTATGATATTTTAACATATTTTTTCAGATCTCATCAGATTTTTTTAGAAATGTCCTTTATTAAGATCCAGAGATGTTTCATTTATAGAACCAACTTTCTAAGGCAGGGAGACATCTTCTGAGTCATTCCCTTAAGGAATAGGGATAGCGTAAAAAGATAATAGATGATTGTGATAGGCTTCACTCAGAGATCGAAATCAATTAACTTCTTTCAAACAACAAACTTTTTGCCAACACAGATATAAATTTCAGAAGAATACCATTGATGTTTATACAATTTTCTTAGCGGTCATTTGAGTGAAGGAATTTTCTGGTTTTTTTTTTTTGTCCGAATAGTTCAGCATGCAGGTATGTGTAAGAGCAAAAATTGATAAGCGCAAAGGAGAAATCCAAACCAAAACAACAAAAGAAAAGCAAACAAAAGAAAAATATATGTACATAATATACAAGGGTTATCATCAAGCGAAGTATCTTTTCAGGTCTTGGCCATTCACTGGATAGGTGTTAAGCTGTCCTTCTAGATTTTGCAATCGGAAAGAGCTGGGACCCAACTTCTCAGTAATTAAAAATGGTCCAAGCCATAAGTTTTGAAATCTCGGGTGCTCTCCCTTTCCCTCATGCGGTTTGTCCCATTTTAAAATGAGGTCACCTACTTCGAAGTTCCTATCAGAGGCAGAGTTAGAATCGAACCAGCTTTTGACTACTAGTTGATGTTGATCTAAATTACGTTTAGCTTGGGCTCTTACCTCTTCTAGCTTCATCAAAGCGTTAATTTGGTTTTCTAAACGGGGACAGTCATCTTCTTGTATTTTCTGTGATAGTTGAAGCAAAGGAAGAAGAATGTGTGGTGGCAGTATTGCTTCTCTACCATAAACAAGAAAGAAGGGAGAGTTACCTACAACAGTTTTTGGTGTTACCCTATCAACCCAAATCGCGTTTAACAGTGCATTGTGCCAGTTTTTGTGATTTTCAACGACCATTCTCTTGATGATTTTAATCAAGTTTTTATTTGTTGATTCTGCCAATCTGTTGCCCTAGGGGTAATAGCTAGTAGAATACTTCAATTTAATTCCTTTTTCCAAAGCAAACTTGCTCATCTCAAGAGAGGAGAAGTAAGAAGCGTTATCAAATACTAAACAATCAGGGATACCAAAACGAGTGATAATATTCAAATTGAGAAAGATAATTACCTAACTGGTATTCACAGTTATTAATGCGATAGCTTCAGACCACATGGTAAAGTAATCCATGGATTTTATGATAAACTTATGCTATTGAGAGGATGGGGGGTTGATTGGACCTATGATATCAAGGCCCCACTTCTGAAAAGGAGAGTCTACTGAAACGGGCTGCAAAGGAAAGGCTGGTTTCTGTAACCGGCCTGATGCTTTTTGACAAATAATACACTTACGACACAAGGAATGGGCATCTCTAAAAAGTGTGGGCCAGTAATAAATGGCTCTCAAAACCTTATGGGCAGTGGTGTCACCACAAAAATGACCACTAGCTTCTCCTGCATGCAATTCTAGTAAGACTTTGTTTGCTTCGTCTTTCTCAAGATAGCGCATCAGTATACCATCAAAATTTTTACGAAACAAGATACCATTAACCAAATGAAAGGAGGCAGACTTTAATCTCAACGCTCTTCTTTTAGTGGGATCCAGGTGATGGGGGGCTGACCCATGTTCAAGACAAAATTTTATATCGTCATACCAAGGACTGACAGAGTTTTGTGCACAACAGATTGCATTTTGATTGTGTTGTCCTAGGTTTGACATATCGTTTTCTTCTTGTTGTCCTACGGCTAAGTCAGCAACTAACTTGCATAATCGTTGGCCTCTCACTATTTGAGCTGGGGTAATTTCTATGTCATACTCCTGCAAGGAGGTGACCCAGTTAGCCCTTTTTTCTCCTAGTTCTTTCTGCACTAATAGGTTCCTGACGGCTAGATAAGGGATAATAACTTTCGTCCTAGATTTCAAGAGATAAGATCAAAAATGCTTGACTTCTTTGAAAATGGTGTAGGCTTGCTGATCTACCACTGAGTAATAAAGTTCAGCGCCTTTGAAAGAAGAGATCATAAAGGAAATGGGTACTTCGTTGTTTTCGGCGTTCTTTTGAGTTAGGACGACAGTGTAGGAACGGTCAGAAGCAAAAGTGCAGAGCGTAAAGTCTTGCGAAAAGTCGGGGCTCATGAGAGACAGAGCGTCTATTATGGCCTTCTTTATTGCATTAAAATATTAATTTTCTAAGGGTCCCAAATGATATTGGGCATCTTTCTTAATTAGATTCTGTAAAGGCTTGACCATTTCGGAGAAACTGGGGACGAATCTCCTCACAAAGTTTATCTAGCCTAAGAAAGACTGCATAGATTTTTTGGATGTAGGAGGGGGAAGCTTCGAGATGATTTGAGTCCTTTCGGGGTTGATAATCATCCCTTTGTTCAACACAATAAATCCTAAGAGTTTACCCTGTTCTACTACAAAGATAGATTTTTTAGGATTCAAGGAAATGTCATATTTATGACATCGCTGTAGAACGGCTCATAAATGAGCTAGATGATCGGTTTTATTTTTATAAAATATAGTCACATCATCTAAGTAAACTACTACAGACTGATTGATTAAGCCTCAGAAAGCAATGTCCATCACTCTCTGGAAAGTGGCACCAGCATTAATCAATTCAAAGGGCATTTTTCGATAAGCGTAGGTGCCCCATAGGGTGCAGAAGGTAGTTTTAAGTTGGTATGAAGGAGACATTAGGACTTGGTTGTACCCCAAGAAACCATCCAGTAAGGATAGCCTCTCAGAACTAGATACCTATTGAAGGATCTGTTCCATGGGTGGGACAGGATAGTTGTCTTTATCAGACGCTCTATTAAGGTTTCAGAAATCGACGCATAGTCAGATTTCCCCACTTTTCTTTCGGACAAGGAAAAGGTTAGAAACCCATTGAGTGTGCCTAACAGGGAAAATAATCTTAGCATTTAGGAGTTTATTTAATTCTTTTTTGACGGTCGTTTCAAGCTTAGGGTGCATTTTTCTCAATTTCTATTGAAAGGGCAAGGTTTGGGGTTTCATGGGAATGACATGTTGTATGATGTTAGGGTCGAAAGTTTTAAGGTCATCATACGTCCATGCAAAGACATATTTAAATTATTTGAACAATTTAATAAATGCAGCTTTTTCTTGTTCAGAACATCCTACCCCTAGATTAATGCGCTGCAAATTGTCCTAAGTCCCTAAGTTTACTTTTTCCTATGATAATGAGGAACTATTGGTTTTACAGTTGACCGATTTTTTGAATTTATCTTGAAGATCATAAAATTTCTCTAATCTAACTACAAATTTAGGGATCGAATTTTCCATGTCCGATGAAGATTTAGGAGTTCTTGGATCTGGTATTACCGTAAAATCATGCAAATTTTCATCGTGCATGCGTTCGTCTATCACCGCGCCTTGAAAAGTTTCTTCGATATGCAGGAAGTTAATAATCTGTTGATCATCGTCAAAGACTCTCCAGTTTGTGATGTTGTCGGGAACGGATGGATGGAATAACAGTTTGATGGAGAATGCATGTGGGGACAAGCCTTCTGCAGGAAAGAGTTTGGAAGCTACGTTAGCTAATAGATCAGCTTCAGAGTTATTCAATCTGGGAATAGAATTTATATTGAAAGAAGAAAATTTATTCATTAAATTCTATACCTCAGATTGGTATCTTTTAAGATGTGGAGACAGGTAATGGATATAATCTCTTACCTGTCTAACCACTATTTCAGAATCGCCAAAGATGGTCAAGTTTTGAATGTTCATATCTAAAGATTTTCTGAGACCTTGCAGTAAAGCCTCATATTCTGCAGTGTTATTAGTACATTCAAATTCTAACCTACATGCAATCAATGTTTTGTTACCTTCCAGATCGATAATAATGCAGCCTACACCAGCTCCTTCTTTGGACTTTGACCCATCAAAATAAAGAGACCAAATTTGATTTTTATCATGTACATGAGACTATTGTGTAGAAGCTGCTAGTTGCACATATGCTACAATCTCAGACTACTGTTATGGATTGGTGATAACTGAAGCCTCGGCCATGAAATTTCCGAAAAAGGTATCCATCCCTTGTACTTTAGGTGAACCATTAGAAGGTGTAAATGGTTCGTTGGGATCGTTCAAATATGTGACCGTGAACTTAAGGTAGCGTTCACGATTTACCTTGATCTTGTTGGGCTTGCTGTTCTCTGGAAGCCATAGGTGAGACCAGTCTGTCGCGAAATAGCCATGTAGCTACTTCAACCAGTCCCTGCTTAAAAACAGACCATACACTTCTGGAATATCCACTACAATAATATCAATAACTTGATGAACCTTGGGGTTAGATGATAATCTTATAAGCAAATTTCTTAATTTGCCTATAACTTTAACATTGGTTCGATCAAGTTGTATGATTTTTAAGGTGGAGGGTTCAACTTCGGCGTTAATCTTCTAGCATACAGACCATGGCATCACATTGTATGAAGCTCCTGAGTATACCATACAATTGTGCAGGTTTCTATTAAAGATTTTGAAAGTTAACAAAAATGGAGGTACATTTCTACGAGTACTAAAGGTGGTAGTTTGTGGCTTTTTACTTGCAGTTTCTAAAGCTACTTTATCTACATTGTTTACATTATTTACATTATTTACAGAAAGGCTTCCTTTATCATGAGGATTAGGATTATTCTTTGTGGAAGTCTTCTGAGGAGCATTGTTCTGAACAACCTTGTTTGAATTATCATTTTTACCATTCTCTGGGATGTTTTGTAGCATTTTTTGTAGCAGAGATGGAAATTTTAGTAACTCATAAAAATAAATGTTAGCTCTTAAATTTTTAAGATCTTCAACTACATCATAATCTAAGTTGGGGTTCACATGACTCTATTTAGTCTCAGCTGATTTAGATTGCTTTGGAGGTGAAGTCGTAGTGTTTTTGGCAGAAGGTTTGTTTGTTGTCTTACTCCTAGTATGATAGGGATGGACTGTCTCGAAGTTAGCTTGAAAGATGCTATCCGAGAAGTGTCCAAAAATGTTTGGAGAAGACTCCTCTTCTTGAATTGTCTCTTGTTCAACAACCTCCTCAGGAATCTCAGGAGGCATCAAGTTATCCTGGGCTTCTAGAATTTTTTGAAGGGCGTATTGCAAACTTTCTAGATTAAGGCCTTTAGTATTCGAATTAGGTCGGTTGGTCGGGAAAGGCTTCCTGAACGGGGGTTTGTAAAGCCCTTTGCTCCAATAAGCTTCTTCGGTCATCCTTTTCAAATCTATAACCTGGTTTGACAATTTTTGAACGACTTTAGCTAAGTCTTCTAAATCAGAGCTTTCAAGTTGTGTTTTACTTTGAGTAGGTCTAGGGAGGATTTCGATCTTCTTTTTGGAAGATGAAATATTCCTTGTTTCATTGCTAGCAGTGTCTTTTAGACTAAGTATGTCTTTTCCAATCTGGCTATCCTCCTCGAAGGCTTCTAACAACATGGATTTCTTAGATCGTTTAACCCAAATAGCTATACTTTGATGAAAGGCTTTAGTATAGTATGCTATTATAAGATTCTCAGCAAGCATGGAATCTGTAGGGATTCGGTTCTTTAGTGTTAAGAATATTTGATTGAAGTCTTTAACTTTTTCTTTTGGGTTCATTCTTAAGTTGGAAAGCTCAATGACTAAGACTTCCGGAGGCTTACCGTCTACGAACTTTTCCAAAAAGCATGACTCAAACTTTTCCCAAGACACAATGGTATGGGGTTGCTGGGCAAAGTACCATGTAGATGCATTGCCCTCAAAAGTATAGGGGAGAAACCTATAGACTACGTCTTCATGCTCGACATTGTGGAGTCTTATGGCTAACATAAACTTTTTAATGTGATCTTTAGTAATTTGTTTAGAGTCAGGGTCAAACTTGGGAAGCCACTTCTCTGGATGTTTAGGTAAGGGATGCTGAGCTCCAGGTACAACTACGACATCCTGGTCGAGCCAAGGTCTAGCAGGATTGTTCTATTTGGCCATTGGTATAGTGGGTGTGGAAGGATAAGAAGGGGAACTACCCTCGTCAGAAGAGTCTTCTCTAGAAGAAGAAGGGGATGATGGAGGTGGTGAGGGTGGTATTCCAGATCCTCTTGCAACAGGAGTGAGGGTTGGATCTGTAGGGTTCACAGTGAGGTTAGTTCCTCCGATTTGCTCTCTGATATCAAAGAAATATAAAGGTTGGTCCAAAGCTCAATTTGGTTGCCTCAAGTGGGCTAAGGCACTATGTGTTCTTATGAGAGATTGGTGGACAATCTCTTGTATGTCACCACATGTAGGATTTGGGGTTGTTGGCTCAACTGTGATTTGTGGATCATCGTTCGATGTGGTTGCTGTTTGAGGGATAATTTTATCGTTCGAATGACTTCTTGTCACTATAGGTGAGCGATTAGGTGGGGGAGGAGTCTTACGACCGCCTCGTGCCATTAATTAATTTCAGACCCTCCTTCTAGCGCCATTTGTTGACAAGCAAAAATGAATGCTCGCCAACTGGAAGAGTGGATCCGGTCTGGGATTGTCTAAATAACCCAAGCCGTTTGGGATAACCCACCCTGATGGGTTTAGTGGCTCCGTTAGCCGATCTAAGTCCTAGAAAAACAAAGGAAAACTATTCTAAATGAACTACTAAATAAAAATAACAATTAAAACTAAACTAATAAACAAATCTGAACTACCAATATATACAATTTACTATATAATACTATAATAACTCTACCAAATTAAACATTTAACTATCAACAGAATTAAATCTTAATAAAAAAAGTACAATATTTACAAATTACAGATTTAAATGAAAACCTGCAAAAATCATTTGTAAACTGTCCTAAGACAGCCAAAACTATTGTTTTTTTTTTTTTTGATTTTATGAGAAAGAAATAAACTGGAAAACTATCTAAGATAAGCAACTAAAATGATAATTCTAACTAAGAATCTAAACGATACATATTTCTCTAACCTATTTAAATAACACTAATAAGCTAGCTATTAAATACTAAATAACATATAGCAAACTGACCTGAAGTGACGCTTCAGGTTTGTCCTGTATGATGGTCGATTTAGCTAATTGGTGGGAGAAAACCCGCACCAGATTCTCCATGAGATTCTCATAAACAAAAAACTGTTGTGCTCCTCAAATATATATAACAGGACGAACAAGACATTAAAACTTACATCAATCTTATAATTTACAAATCGCCGCAGCTAGATAAATCTGTGTGCAAAGACTTGTACAAAGTGATTCATTTAACGAAAAAGGTAAACCTGTAATTCATTAAACTGAAGCAAACTAATTGTTGTATTTTTAAATATGAGAGATCATACATGGATAGCATATAAATTAAATCACATCAACATGCAGAGAATTATGATAGCTAAAGTAGTCGATAATTAATTGCAAACTGATATGCAGAATACTTGAAACAAAAGTTGGATATATTGAAAGCAAAAGCTGTTACAAGACATCAACTTTCATCTCAGTATGAATCATAAATCCATAGTCTGGTTCTCTCACAATGATAATGATGGGTTTATTACAAAAAATGACAAGTATTTAAAGACCTCCCACAGGGTAAAACATCCCTGTGGGAATTATCAAAACAGTTTACAAAAATCTGAGGATAATATCCCAAATCTCTATTTCTGACTCAAGCTAACAACCTAAAACAAAACCATATCCAAAGTATCTCCTAAACTTCCATAGCATTCCCATTTTATCATTATAATTTGTATGCACCTGAAAGAAGGCAAAAACATACAAGTTTAGAGGATATTTTATTGATAAAATTGACAAAAATCTAATTTTTAAGACTAGCTACAGAATCTTGCGATTCTGTAGCTGGTCTAAATTGAACACAGAATCATTTTGAAATCAATTTAAATCTTACAGAATATATTCAAACTATTGAACAATATTTGATTGCTAATTAGAAACCAAAAGAATCATTCAAATTGAAACTTGTATGCAAATTGGAACAAACTAAATTGTGGTCAACCGAATGACAACAGAGATGCATGCACTCTGTTCAATTTGTTATCACCAATTTGGCGTAAACAGAATTGCATTAGATAATTCAACAGTAATGAAATGATTTTCATGAACGAAATGAAATCGACACAAACTATAACTAGCTAAACAAATTCTCCATGTAATAGTTTATGTCGCCTTATCCATTAACAAAATCGTTTTCGAATCAAAACGAAATCAACAAGATCATTTTTCAAATTGATATAACTATATAAAACATATACAAACGATCATGCTAATTGTGGCACACAACAATCATTTGCAAATCAAATCAAAACAGGGACGAATCGAAACAGTTCAGGTTTGACACAATCGTTATGAATCAAAACAGCTCCACGATTTTAGTAAATAGATCTTTTGTACAGGTCGAACATAACCAGAATCCAAACAAGAATATTAATTCAATACAAAACAGAGTCGTTCCTAGAAAATCGAAGTCAACAGGGTTGTTTTGAGTTTATTAGGAACAAATGAAACTAATCAAAATCAAACCAAATCGACTAGTCTAAATCAGATGAGCAGAATTAATTCAAAAACAAACCAAACCGAATCTAAAACCAATCAATTGCCTATACTAAGTTGGGCATGACAAAATCGCATAACCAAATCGTAAATACATTTGAGTTTAGTAAAATGAATCTATTGTATAGGATCCACAA
>JASDQU010108177.1:80344-102303 GCA_032191745.1 Picea mariana | reverse complement strand
TCCACCATCATTCTTGCTTGAGTGGTTCCTTAAGTCTTTGGTCCCACAGTTATCCAAATACGTTGCGACGTCAGGAGTTTTATCTGAAGAAGATTCCATCATGAGGGCTCAATAGTTTGAGCTCATCTATTCTTAGTCCGGTTTATTATACTACATCTTACCAGATGCACCACGCTCAATACTAGATAAAACTAGACAAAGAGTTGGACCACATGCCGATGGTATTGTCAGTTTAGCACAAACCAAGCCCGTTGAGCAATTGACAAAGCAGTTGCAACAGTTATCCATACAAGACACAATGACCAGCCAAACTACTACTTTGGTTGCACCCCCTACCCAAACATTGGAAGTACACATAGTGCAGTCGACTAACCCAAAGGCCACCCAACAACCTGAAGGGAAGAAAAAACAATGAAAGAAGGGTAAGGGGGATAAAAAACCCAATGATAATTCTGGTGGGAACAACAATGAAAAATGGAAGGCGAGGTATCCTTGCAACTTGTGTGCGGATTACCAGCCGAGCCATTTATGTCCTCGACTTGCAGAGGCCCAAAAATTTGTCACACAGCAACATCAGGTGATGTTGACGAACCCATTTCAACATGGGAAAAATCTAACTCAAGCCTTTGCAAGCACGGAAGGGGGCAACCAAGAAACCTGCCCACCTATGAACAACCCCTCATCCATGAACGTTTATATGGTTAGGGGTGATGCTTTCATATCAACTAGAGTGCACGATTATAGTAAACCAAGCACTTTTGATAAGGGTAAAGAAGCTGACCTCCCATCTCTTCCTCTACATATTGAGAAGACGTTGGGAGAAACAATGACACGCATTCCAAAGGGTGCATTTAAAAAATCTTCTCATAACCCAAATGTAAGGGCCACTCAGAACTACTCTGTGGTGGAAGATTTATCACAAACCCCTTGTGCGATGTCAACTTTGGAGGTCCTCTAAAGCTTCCCTACTCAGAGGAAAGCCTTGTTAATCGCTTTAGGATCTACCGAGACTTGTAATCCAGGTACAATTATGTTGGATACAACCGACTTAAAACCTCGTCTGCCTTACCACATAGCATTTCAGATAGTAGTGGCTTATCCCATGAAAACTTTTACTCGGAATATTTTCTGCATGGTGGTTGATGAGGGTGCCTCGACATGCGTTATGTCATTGGCATGTTGGAAGGCCATAGGCAAACCTGTTTTGTCTCCATCACCTACTCTCCTCACCACTTTCGACGGTCATTCATTCCAACCACATGGTATCATTCCTTCTTTCCCCATGTAGTTAGGAGGGAAGACCGTGTGTGTCGAAGTAGAGGTAGTCGATGCTCCCCTCAACTATAACCTCTTGTTAGGAAGGAGTTGGACTTATGCCATGCAAACTGTGGTTGCTACAGTTTTTCAAGTCTTATTGTTTCCACATGAGGGGCAGATAGTGACCACCGATCAATTTTCTTTCTCTAGACCTGACCTTGCATTGGGGGCATCCACGATCCCGATGATTGATAATCCTCAACTAGGTGTCATCAATGTAGGGGTTGGTTTGTGCCCATCTTTGATGGGGACCTTTGATTACCCGCCCCCTCAAGGAGATATCAAGTTTATATCCAATCACCATAAAGTTGAGATTTTTCAAGTTTCCTCATTCCGCATGACTTACTTCAATGATCTGTGGATACTTCCTTCCCCATCAGCTGCGATAAATGAGACAGGGCACCCGGGTATGTCCATGCCCTTGTCTGCCACTGAAGTAGTGTACTCTTTAGTCTAGCAAGCTTCAGCTAACACTGATCCAATTCCTGCACAAGAGTTAGATCCACTTCTAGAGCCTATTTGGGCTCATGGTTCTCTTGCTAACACCGATTCATTAGACTTAGTCTTGCCCTCTGATGAAGCAGTAATCGAAGCAATGACTAGTCTAGACAAACCTTGGGAAGATCTTCATCACAGATCATATTTCCTCCCAGAGTTAAGCCGAATCGAAGTAGGAGAATTCACCGTGACTATGACTGGAGATAGGTCTTGTCATACTAATCCATTAGCTACACACAAGATCTATGCTGAGGGTACTATGGAAACCATTGTTGAAATGATACCTATCAATATCTCCAAAACCCCTGCCATCATAGACAATGTTTTCGTCGGAGCATATAGCTCCCCCGACGAGATGTCAGACATCGAACCAAAAAGAGTCTATCATGATCTAACTTTATTGTTTTTCAAGCTCGCTTTGAGATCCGAAAGCAACATCCGACGAGACTGCATTTATGCTTTTCGATCTCATCCAAATTAACTGAGAAAAGTAACCATTATGGAGTCTTCTTTAAGCCCTTTTCAGACTCCTTAAAGATGAAAAGATGGCTGAGTGACCTTGTTTCTTCACACTCGTTCAATTGGTCTAGAATAACGTTCCTTAAATGGGTCTTCTTTTAAACCCTTTTTAGACCCTCTAAACATGAAAAGATTGCCAACCGATCTTGTGGCCTTTCATGCTCATTAAACTGAAATTTGAAGTCACGTCTGTCTGGCGGTAGTTTACCCATTTTTCAGTCTGGACGATCAACTATACGAACAAAGGTATACTCTATGGAACTTTCTTTCTTTAGAAGAGTACTCTCAGGTATAATTTTATCCCTTTTTTCGGGCTTGAGGGAGTAAACTTATGAAAAAGAAACCTCCACGGAGTCCATAGTTAAGCTCTTTTCAGACTCCCTAAAATTGAAGAGATCACTAAGTGACCTTATTCTTTCACACTCGTTAAATTGGTCCAGAAGAATATTCCTGATGGAGTCCATAGTTAATCTTTTTTCAGACTCCTTAAAAAAGAAAAATGGTCGAGTGATCTTGTCTTTGTCACACTCATTAAAATGGTTTTGAATTGACGTCTAATTGGCACTAGTTTACCCTTTTTCGAATCGACTAGACTATCTTCAAAAAAGGTACCCCAATGGAGTCTCCTTTTATGTTTTTTCAGACTCTCTAAATATGAAAAACCACCGAGTTTTCCTTCTTTGGAATCGTTAAACTTACATCGAAGGACCTTACCATTGTGTGTTTTATTAACCACGTTTTCATACCTTATACACTAGCCTTGTAACAATTTGCTTCTACGTCTAAACACCTTTGGCCCTCGGAGGATTTTTTCTGAGTATCAGTCTACTAGAACATCAATCTTGTCCTTGTGCCTTGAACTTGTATGTTTGCAACACTCGTTCCTCCTTTGTAACATAATATTCCTTTATTCTTTTTCCACAATTATTGAAAATAAAAAAAAATCAAATATACCCCAAAAAGAGGAAGGGAAAAGTATTTTCTTTATTAGCAGCATAATGAGTCGCCCTTGGATAAATCACATCTGTACGTTTGTTCATCAGACTATGGGATGTATTACAAACTTAGGAATCTTATCTCGTTATATAGAGTTGTGTCCTCCACTGTTTGGTTATCCTTCCAAACATATGGAGAGTTTGTGTTGCCTCCTGCTTCGTAGACTTATGATTAACATACATGTTGCCTAAGTCTCATCATTTGTCATGCTATTATCCAAGGGAAGTTTGTCACTAAGCCTGATTCAGACCCTCTGCAATATGTCTCTTGTCTACATACCCGGCCATCTTGAACATCCAATCAATTCCTTGTTCGAAATCATTGAATCCTTCAGTCCAATCATCAAGATTATCAACTCCATGACCGACGAGCCGTTGAAGACCTCTGGGTAGTGTAGTCATACACTCATATTACACTCCTACCCGAGTTTTGAATATTTTGAAGTTGTTTCTCAAGCTCTGCAGATCTCATCTCCAGCCATCAGGCCGAATCATCTTCTGGAAGATGGATACTCTATATGTATATATTTCTGATTTCAAGATGTAGCTCCGCTGTGTATTGTTCGCGGCTACTCTTTATAGTTATTTGACATGGATCTATAGTGTATTTGATTGGTAGCCATGATTCTATTTTATCCCAAGCATGGGTATGCCTGCCTCGGTGAGACATTTTTTATTTTGTAGATGACGCCTCCCGGTTCTTGATCCTCGGGCTCAATCGTTTGGCGCATTAGTAAAGATTGGTAATGTATTTCAGCCATCAGATGATCTTCTGACCTCACACATTAGGGGGCATCTGTTATAACCCTAAATTGCACCACACATGCTTACCTGGCATCAGGCCAACTCATATCCCTTCTTTGCCAAAGCACTGCTGAACAACTCTTTCAAAATCCTCTTTTATAAAGGTCCACGCACCCTAATCCATTACTGCATGCGTGTACATGCTGGCTGACCCAAGAGAGCCCGCGTGGACCAACAAAAGCATGAAAAAAGGAAAGTTTTTGACAAAACAAAAATCTATGGGTGAGTTAACTGAAACTCCCGGCCATGCATGGCCGAGGGTTCATCCAAATACCTAGCTCCTTCTGGCTTATAAAAGAAGGGGTAAGGGTCCCATTTGGAAGAGGAAAAATATAGCAAAGAAACTTTTCCCATTTACATATTCCCATTGTCCCAACCCTTTAGCCTTTCCCTATGCCAAAGGAGATTTAAAGCAAAGCATTTGGAGGACAGAAGAAGAGGAGCCCAGGATCAGGTTCAAGGAGTGGTGGCCGGTCTCAACTTTTGTAAGTTGACTCATTCAAAGTAATAAAGAAAGTGCTTTTCCCATCCCAATTCATGAACTTTTTATGGTTTGATTAGTTTATGTTTGGATTTCTAACCCATTATTATATAAGTAGTATGCATGCATAGTTGTTGCTTGTCTTGGATGCAGGTCAGCTTTGGAAGGAGTATTGCGAACAAGGAATCAAGCACAATGGAGGATTGACATCAAACATTGGGAATGAGGTAGGTTGATCTTTCCATACATTTAATAAGAAAAGGGGATTTAAATCTAGGGATGAAGGTAGAAAGTATTTTCTATTTGGTCATATCTGCATGCAAATTCTGAACTCTATTTGCTAGTCCGTAGGGTGTTTTTCCCAACAATAGGGAGGCATTCTCTGCCATGCCAAGTCTGTCACAGAAGTACTTAAATGTCATCTTGGTTTGGTAAGAACATCAACAACCTGCTCATCTATAGGAAGGTACTGCACCAATACTTCCTTCCTCTGCAACATGTCTTGGATGAAATGGTACTTGATCTCAAGGTGGTTCAATTTGTCATGAAACACTAGATTATCAGAGATCTTCACACAACTTTAGTTACCATAATGAATAATGGTGGAATCCAACACATGTTCAAATTATTCTGCATGAAGCTTATGAAGCCACACTGCTTCATGGACTATCATACTTAATGCAATGTACTCTACTTCTGTTGTGATCAAAGCCACAAAAGTTCATTTCCTGCTACATCAGGAAATCATTGAAGATCCCAAAGTGAAGCAACACCTGAAGGTGTTCTTTTTGTCCATTGTGCTCCCTGCCCAATCAAAGTCAATATATTCCTACCATATCATATCAATACTTGATGTATATCTCAGACCATGTCAAACTGTGCCTCGCAAGTATCTCAACACATGTTTCACAACAATCTAGTGTGTCTATCTCAGCTGACTTATAAACTAGCTAAGTGCACTCACTGCATAGCAAATATTTGGTATAGTGTTAACTAGATACATCAATTATCCAATCAACTATCTATGCATAGTTAGATCATTTCGTCAAAATCGGAAGAAGACACACTTAGTTTCTCTAGATTCATCATTATTGGTATAGCCATGGGCTTGAAGTTTAATATCTCAAACTTATTCAATATATCAACTGTGTACTTCCCCTGACTCGGGAAGATCTCATCAGTTCTTTTCCACACCGCTAGTCCCAAGAAGTAGTGAATCATACCAAGGTCCTTCATCTCGAACTCAGATGCCAACACATACTTGCATTCAATAATAAATCTCTATGTATTGATGAGGAATAAATCATCAATGTGGAGGACAAAAATCAAGGACTCACCATTAACAATCTTGTAGTATAGGCTAGAATTGACAACACTTTTGCTGAAGCCTAAAAACCATTAGGTTTCCATCAATCCTTGCATACCAAGCTCGAGGTGGTTTCTTGATTCCATACAAGGCCATTTTCAACCTGCACACATGAGACTCCTTCTCATGTATCAGGAAACCATCTCACTGCTCAATGTATACTTCTTCCTTAATATCTCCATTAAGAAATGTTGTCTTTACATACATCTGATGTACTCTCCAACACATGGATGCTACAAGGGAAATAATCATCTGGATAGAACTGTATCGAGAAACAAGAACAAATGTATCCTCATAATCTATTCCCTCTACCTGAGAGAATCCTATAGCAACAAATCTCATTTTGTGCCTCTCGATGCTCCCATCAGTTATATACCACACATAATTCTTCATGATGGACTGATACTCCTCCATCATGGAATCTCTCCATACTAGATTCCTCCTCATAACATGAAGGCTCAGAATCAATTATGTGGCTCATAGTTTCGGCATAGCATGGATATCTTTAAGGTCTCTTCTCTCTCGAAAGGTACCACAAGGACCTACATGTCTTTCTGCCTCCTGTAGAGTCTGGTGAGTCCATGTAGGTCTCTTCCTACTTAGTACAATATCTCTAGAAACATCAACTGGTGCTATAAGATCAACAAAATCAATTGGATCAATAGAATCAATTGTATTCCTCTGAATTGTTGGAGGGTGAAAGGGAGAAGGAACCATCTCTTCCTATCTCGCACTAACAATCTCCATGTGAGATCCTCTATATCTTCTGAAAGATACCTCCTCCTCAAAGGTAACATCTCTCCTCACCTTAATCTGTCTCTGACTAGAGATGTACATCCGACATGCCTTCGAAGACTCATTGTACCCCACAAATGTACCCTTTCTCTCTTAATTGTATATCTTGGTCCTTTTCTCCTTGGGTACATGAATGTATATTGGAAACCCAAATATCTTGAAGTGTCCAACCTCAAGCTTCACTCATGACTTATTTCCATACTATAAATCTCATCGTTCCTTCATGGAACACATGTCTAATACATATCGAGGTTCCCTCATGGAACCAATGTCTTCTCTAGGACACATAGATTTTCCCCCATGGAGCCAATGTCCCCCAAGTTATATCGAGGTTTCCTTGTGAAACCAATGTCTTGGTTCCTTCATCTGACCATATAAAGCACGCCGAGATGAAGTCCACATTCCCTCAAATCTATCTCATAATCAACAATCTCATATATATATATAGAGAGAGGGAGGGAGGTATCCCATTTTCTTTTAATAATCAAATGAGGTTCCAAGACCCATGAGAGATTCACCCTGACCGATTTGGCCATGGAATGGAAAATTTTAGGGGAAGGATTTCTGATGCAGAGTGCCACAATTAAGATGTTAACGTCTCCAACCAATAAGCTATAGCTGCACTTGAATAATTCTAGGGTTCTGACATTCCCTGTGATCAAAACATGCATCCAGTTCAATAACTTGATGGCTCTCTAATTTGGGAAATGCTTACTTCACAGTGGGAAACCATCCAAAAACCTATCTCATTATCCAAATGCTGGCAGCCAACAACGTGGCACTCCCATTTTCTTTCCATGCCAATCACAATACATTCGACATACTTGTTGACTTCATTAGGAAAGCTGACACAAACAACAAGTACATCACATTGGCTCTGCATAAACTCCGAGACCTCTGCTTGTTTTCAAATAATATAGACTCTACGATAATGCATTGTTTTGTGGAAGTTTTTGTATATGCGTTCATGCAAATGAGCAACGATTTGAAGACCATTGGGGCTGCCAGGGCTTGTGAGAATGCCTTCTAAGTGTTGTGTTTTCTTCTATATAGTTGTAGGGTCCTCATGAATTTCATAGGCACTGTGTTTGTGCCCATTACCGATGCCACTATGTTGTTTTTATCGACGATCCTCTATTCCTTCCCATTAGCATACACTCTCTAGTGTGTGAAACCTCACCCACATGCCAATCCCAACAATTCCTTTGGCAAAGCTCAAGGAATTATTTATGTGAATATATCAGGGAATACACCCCTGCTGAAAATCATATCCTCTCCATATAATAATAATCGCTTCACCTTGCATGGCAGTGTCCTCTCTTTAAATCCAAGGATTTGGCATCAATCTCTTGAACCCGACGATTGAGTTGTTCATGTGAAAGATTCTGGATGTGGCCAAGGGTTTCAATGAGACATTGCAAAGATAACTAATATGTGTATATTATGTAGAGGGTTTTACATTACCCTACTGCTATGTATCATAGCAAGATATCTCTCATTTTCTTGGGCCCTTCGTGAGGGAGTCGAGCCCATTCCTGCTCTGATACCATGTTGTTTTTATTCATATGAGATATGAGAGATGTTCGATATATTATTACAATGATGAGTGTTCCATATATAGGGAACATAAGGTGACCATCCATGGGAGGATGCATCCCTTGGATAATCATTAACTATTTGTTATTATTATTTACTTATTATATACTATAGTTAGTAATCAATTAATAATTATATTATTAATTATTATCTTTAGAGAATGTCTTTCTGATGTTGTCCAAACATCAACATAAACAATGTAAAGGAGGTCCTTGTCCATCTAGACAGTGAAGGGAAGAGCGTAAAATGGATAGTCAAACTTCTATAATATGATCTGCACATAAAGCCTACTAAGCTAATCAAGGGTTAGGGCCTTGCAAAACTATTATCTAATTCCAATTACAAAGTGCTAGCATTACACCCTACTTTCAACCATTCAGATGATCCACTGATACAAGATGAGAAGAAGAAAATCTAGGTACTTGATAAGTATTATCTTTCACCTTGGTATAGAGCTATCATTTATTTTTTACAACACCTAGAATGCCCACTAGAGTTGGAAAAATCCAAAACTAGGTCTCTTAAATTAAAGGCTATAAAATACTAGATTTTAAATTAAAATTTATATTGGAAATAACTTGTTGGTATTTTTTTGAAATATCTAGATGAAGATGAGTCAAAACAATTTGTAATTGATATGCATAAAGGATTTTATGGAGGTCACCAACATTGGAAAGCTACAACCCTAAAATTTATAAGGGGTAGATACTACTGACCTACCAAATTTCCTGATGTGTTTTTCGTGGTCAGAAATTGTGAAGAATGTCAGAAATTTGTTGGAAAGCAGAAATTAATCTCACTACCCTTGAAACCCATTGTTTGAAAAGACCCATTGCAACAATGGTGCCTAGTTTGTATTGGTAATATAAACCAACCCTCCAGTGGAAAACACAGGTGGATTCTTACTGCCACTAACTACTTCACAAAGTGGATTGAAGTTGTTCCTACCAAGAATTCTATTGACAAGGTGATCCTGAAGTTTTTGGAGACAAAAATATTTTCAAGGTTTGGATGCCCCATGAAATTAGTAATAGAGTATTATTAGGAATTCAAGTCCAAGGCCATGATTTATTTCTATGGGAATTACAACATTAACTTGACACACTCTACACCATATTACCCACAGGGGAATGGGTTGGCAGAGTCATCAAATAAAGACCTCATCAGGATCATAAATTTATTTTTGGTTGAAAATAAAAAATTAGGGATTACAAGTTGAATTATTCCTTATGGGATGATAGGATCAACACCAAGTAGTCACTGGGTACCTCTCCATTCATCTAGTCTATGGGGTGGACATTGTTTTACCAACTCATCTTGGTTTAGCAGTGTTGAAATTTTTGAAGGAGGAAGTGGAGACTAATGACATCTAGAGGAGGATTTTTCAGATTATTGAAGTCAAACAAAGGAGAGAATAATTAAATGAGAAGATTGAGGCTTATCAGAGCAAGGTCAACAAAGCCTTTGATAAGAGAACTAAAAAAGAAACATTTCAAGAAGGTGACCTAGTTTTGAGGTGGGATGCTAGGAGGGAGGAAAAACCAAAGCAAGGTAATTTGATCACCTTTGGTTTGGCCCCTTCAAACTAGCCAAGGTTTTGGATAACAATACCTTTATATTTCAAAATATGGATCACACTGAGATCTTTGGAAGCCCAATCAATGGGCACTTATTGAAGCATTACTTTACCTGATGAACTAGAGGTGGTTCATTATGTACATAACTATTTTGATTTTCAGTATGATTTAGTAGTTTAGGTCAAATAAAATACTCCATATCCCAATAAAGGTACTAGGGTATAGTTGCAGATTTAGTTTCCAGTTGGAATAAGAAATATAATGGGGCTAGTAGAGGAAATTAGGTGATTGGTGGTAGGGTGGTAGAGAAATAAAGAATTTAGGCACACATGTTTGTTATTCTTATCACCTCACATGGAAGTGCTACCCCCAGTTGGAGCCGATGTTATATCCTAGGACTGCACCTCTTCCTTACATTTCTCAAACCAACCCATTAATTTGTAGATCTGACTGCTAGTTAGTTTTTCTTCATGGTGTGTTGAGTCATTTCAATTTGTTTTTTTCATCCCTTATTTGATTTTATTAGTTCCTTGCTCTTTATAAGGTCAATTAAAGTCATGATTTGAATTGAATAATTCCTATCACCATGTTTATGCCACTTCTAGATTGAAAAAATAACAAATTAGGCCCATTGACACAAAAAGGTATTGATTGTAAGAATGCCATTATTCTTGCAATCAATAGACAAGCACTATTTTATGAATTTTATGTTTTAAAAATGTTTAAAAGTTTAAATAAAATCGTGTTGGTGCCCATATCACACTCACATATTCTTGTACACTTGAGATCATGTGCAATTTTTCCTTGTGCAACTATCATTGTAGGTTTTAATGCTAAGATCGTGCATGTTTGTGCCTCGAGCAATTATCATTACATTTTTTTGTGCTAATATTATTGTAGGTTGTTTATGAACATAAAATAATGCATACCCTCAACCATTATTCTTAGCAGAGGAAGCTAGGGCATGTCGATATCACCCCGAGAGTGATGGAAGTTAAACTGGGTAGAGCCAATATGGATTGAATTGTTTGAACCTATACCAGTAGTCAAGGATATTTTTATCAGGGGAGAATGGTTTGACTTCATATGTGTTTTCAACAACCATCACACAAGAATAATATCACATAACTTCGATGGATTCTAGAATAATATTAGGGACATAACCATCCACATTACAAAGCACTTCATGGATGCAACATGCGCTCTCCCTATCAGTGGAGAGAGGTGGTTTAAAAAGGATAAATTACCAGCTGAATTCTGCAATAGGTTTCTAGTGGAAAAACATCAAAACTCTGATTGGATCAAAGGCATCCCAATCCTTTGGATTAAAGAAGAATGGAGGGTAATTATGTTTGCAATTCAAATATATATCATGGGATAAGTTAGGTTCTAAAATATTCACTGTTATCACATTAGATTCCTCATGCATTTAAATGTTGAAAAAGAACTGGACTTCCCCTTATATCTTCTTAAAAGCCTAACCAATATGTTTAAGAGAATACAAAATTACCTAGAATATACTCATAGAAGCCTCTACCACCAAGGGTTCATTAAAATATTGGTTTTTTTTTCTCTTAGTGAATTGGACATGTCTTGGACCGATTTTCTGGTGTCTTTAGGGTTACAGGAATAATGAGAAGTTAATTAGCACATGAAGAAGAGAAGCTTGAAGTTTCCAATGCAGCTAGGGTTTATCCTAAAACTGAGAGATCATCCAAATCCACCCAAAAATTCAAAGAGAATTCCTTACCTAAAAAATGGGGTATCCAATAAGATAAAGACAAATCCATTGCCCCATAAAAAGAGGAAATTCCTTGGAGGAATTTGAGGTCCGCTACGTTGAAACAAATGGAAAGATAAAGTGGTAAGTTATATGTCAAAAATTATGTCAGAAAAGAATAAAAATAGGCTATCCCAATAATCCAATCATCTCTTGAACATTTTAAGGATAAACATATTCCCACTATTATGAAGGAAGACAAAACTTCCAAGTTGAAAACAAGCAGACAAAGAAGGAGTAAGTTGTCCAGTCCTGATATTGTTGTAACATAATTTGTGTTACTAGAAACCCAGATTGAAAATTTCCCTATGGTAAAACAAAGAAAAAAGAGAAAGGGGAGCCAGGTCCCAGAAACGCAAAGAAAACCCAATAGAAAGACTAGGCTGACCAACTATTTGAGGTTGAACTCCAAGGAATTATTTTATCCATCCTTAAAGGAGAAAAATGCCATAGTAATTGAAGATTAGGATATTGATGAATACCTCTCTGAATTTGCCAACATGGAGGAGTTGGCCATACACACCTTGAATGTGATGACAAGGAACAAGACCAGACATAAATGCGGTGAAGAGGAGACCTCATGTGTCAAATATGTTGTTGTGAAAATAGAGTACACTACTGATTTAGAACCATAATGAGATTTGGTGGACACTGGTCTAGACCCTGAGTAATATTTTGAAGACATAAGTCTAGAAACATAACGTGCCCCTGAGCAGTTTTTACAATATATCAAACTAGATATAAACGAGAAAATGTTGATGGTGCATGAACTTGGTAGATACACTACTGATAAAAAAACCTAAGAAAAGGCCCAAATATGAAATGAGACCAAGTAAATCCAAGCTCTCCATCGATCTCCATTGACCTATTAATGAGGAAGAGCATGGGATAAAAAAAGGGAGAAGAGTAAAGGAAGAAATCAAGAAAAACATTGAAGTTGACAGGGACATCAATGAAAATAATCACCAAGTGAAAGATATCAAGAAACAAAATGATAACATGAGGTAGAAGATCCAAGATCTGTAGCAACAAAACTGGGCTCTTGAGATACAACACACAAAGATACAAAAAAATATCAGAAGTTGCAAAAGAAACACCAGAAATCCTGCATGTTCTTGAAGGAGATTATCTAAATGTCTATTACTGTCAAAGAAATTTTTTTTTGAAGCATGTGCCATCTTGGTCCACCTGTATTCAAGGTTTATATCTAGTTATTGGTGTACATAGGAGTCAATGCAAAGTCAACAACCAGTTACATATTATGAAGACTCCCACATGCAAATCTTTCACTTTAGTTATCAACAATAGCTAAAGCTACACTGATAGAATATTTTTTTTTAATTAGAGATACTACTGCTACTTGTAATAAACTGTTTCTTTTGATGAGAACAATGATTTTTATTTAGGTTGAAGTGATGGGAAGTTACCCCTATGAAATGGCACTTGAAATCAACTTCACTTAGTTTAAAAAAGTGTTTACAAATTGTAACTAGGACTAAATAAATGAAGTTATATCTATAGGATCTAAATGTAATGTGAACTAGAACTCTAGATTTAGAAATGATAGAGGTATTTAAACCTTCTCTTGAGTAGGATAACTAGGTGAATCTATGAAGGTAAATAGGTTTATATTTTGGGAATCAAGCATCAAAATTTTTACTGAGCTTTAAAGTGTAAAACTACTACGTTTCCCACCTGGTGAATATAATTTCTGGTGACAGACTGTTTCTTCTCAAATCTTGTTTTTCTTGTTATCTTATTTGAATGCAAGTGAAACTTCTGCAAAGAATAATTTCTTTTCCTTTCAACTATTGTCTCAATGAACTATTTATTGTCATACAATTTGATTTCAACAATTGTTTAAGTAAATTGTTTATTTTCATACAACTTGTTTGGATAATTTGTGTCCAGGTACATGTTTTAGATCTGAAATACTATTTCAAGTCTAAAATTTCATACAACAAGTGAAAAATTATATGCTTTCTAGTATTTCCTCTATTTTCTATTTATATCTTTGTCTTCTTACCATAATGCATGTCACCAGCTAAGGAAAACCTTGTATTTGATGGTGTTGAACAATCCAACAAGATCTCTAATATATATATATATAAAATAATAATAATACTAAGGATTGTAATATATCCAATGTGTTTGGTCTCACTAAAGTTTTATCTTCTATGAATAAGTTATGACTACTTTACCCAGAACACTTGTTCGAGACTAGTTTCCATACTAGCAAAAAACAATATTTTCCACAGAGTGTATCCTAGAACATGCTACGACCCAAACGTTGAAATTTCTAGCACATGTACCTTGAAATTGATTCTCAACCTCCTCCACATTTTTCTATCTAAATCATTCTATACAATTTTTTATGGAAAAAATGGTAAGATTACCTGTAAATTACATACCTTAGAACACATCTTCACAAGATTTCATCCTCCCTTGGAATTTATCCCTTCTTCACTTCATCTTCCCTTTGATATTTTCCTCAGATATCCTTGGTTACCTTAGATAACAATAACTTTCTCACTTAGACAGATATTCAATAAACTTGTGCGTACAAATGAGAGGCTCTTGATGTGTATTTATAGTTTTCCAAGTGACTTCTTTACTTAACTTTAGGGTCGAATTGTAACTTCTTGTTTACAACTGTTTTACCCTTTTTCCTCATTTTGGGGTCAACTAATAACATCTTGCTTCAACCATTTATGGTCTTCTTAACCATACTTTGTGGCTTCTCAACCATACTTTGGGGCTTCCATCTTCAATACCTCATAACTCCTCAACCATGTGGAACCACGTGGAATACCACCTATCACCGGAAATGATATAATGGGAATATCCATCCATGCATGAGTTACCTTCATTTACACCATCCTTCATGTCCATATTCTTCAAACGAATTTGGGTCCCATAACCACACCTCCAGGGATACATGTAGACTACATGAAATGCACCCAACTAACTCACCATAAATATCAATCATACAAATGTCAGTCAACTATCTAAAAAAATTATCCACATATCTATACCTCTCCAAGGGTTGACATCAATATGTAAGAGTTTACATTAATGAAAACAAACTATCCAAATCAAATGTCCAACAATATCCCCCTTTGGCATTGATGGAGACATTGATGGTAACATTGGTGCTCCAACACTCATGCTCCCCCTATGACCATTTCTCCTCATCAATGTTTCTTACTATACCCCTTTAAAAGAAATGGAAAAGTGTATCTCTCCTTATGGATTCTCCCCCTAGAGTCATGCATTTTTTCTTTCGCTTTGTTACCATGCCTTTTTTCTTTCTTTCCTTCTTTGACAAAAGATAACTCCCCTTGTCGATATGTCTCCCCCTGTCTGCATGCTACTGATATTCATGTCTGGATCTCTTTATCTGATGATTTATCTTCCCTTGAATAAGATGTAGATAAATGTAGGGCTACTTGTATATGTTTCCTTTCCTCTCTTCTAATGTTTCTTATTGTCCATTGATTCTTCCTCTTGAATTTCAGTGACATATAAAATAATTCATTACTTGATTTCTTTATTCACTTGTCATGTTTACTTGACCATACTATTTAATTATTTTCTTTTGATGATATAACTTCTACTGATGGTTTCTCTTTCCCTGTTCTGGTGTTCCTTTCACTGCTTTCCTTTCTGTGACCAACTGATCTCAATTGATTCCATTGATTCCAATTGTAAATACACTGCTAAGGATATTCTCCGACCCATGTTTTTTGCACCTGCTAAGAATCTCATGAATCCGTGTCTTTCCATATGTCACAAAAATGTCCATAACTCTACTACTAAAATATCCACAATGCTGACCCATATGTCACTGTAATATATGGTTGAAAGTGATCATTACATATCAAATGTGTCAATTGGTCTTCTCTATATGCAAAGCAAATGTTTTATGCTTGGAAAAATCTGTAATGAATATATCCCTACCTAAATATAATCATAAAGTTCTTCATGTGTAACAGCCAAATGACATTTGTGTTGGAACACTTATTTCTCAATCGATCAATATGTCATTATGTACTTTTTCTATATGATTTCTATAAATATTTCTCTACAAATACTTCAAACTACTCAAAGTATATTTCTCTGATTTATAGTAGCCACTGCACTAACTCCCCCTTTTTCATATTCATATTTACTGGGAGTCTCCAATTCGGATGGCTCGGAACAATACTTTCTCTGATGTAGAGTAATATTCCTCTTCATCTATGGAGACATCTTCCTTTTCATCCTCTTTCTAAATTATATCATCATCCTGAGTTTTGACATCTTTGTCATCCTCTACCTAAATTCCAACACTTTCTTCATTTCCTGTAAATTCATTATGATCTTGTGCTGCTACAAATATTGTAAGTATGATTCCTTGGACCTATTCTTTAGTTACCTACACTTCTTGTTTTTCATTTCTTCTCTAATATTTCTTGTATCTGGCATTGATATTTTATTTCATGCGAGGATTTATCAAAATTCTATAATTTTGAGCTATGTTTCGATAGTGGTGGTATTTGTAATATTCAATGTTATGTGGATCCACATAAGAATTTATTTCCTAATCATTTCTTTCATAAGCCCTGCAATCTACAACTTTATGTCCAAATTTATTACAATTAAAACAATGACCATAAAATAAATTTACATACCTGAGAGTGTGTTGGTGCTCATAAATTTCCTATTTTTATTCACCTTTCCATTCATTATTCTTCACATTTCATCGACGCATTGACCTTTCATGACATCATTTTCATAAATACATTTGAGTTTCACCTTATTATTTTTCACTTTATTCATTTTAGTATTAAAAAGGAATTTGTGATTAAATGTTATAAAATCGACATGTTTTCATATATATCTCAAAAATGTGTGAGCTTTGTAATGTGTAGGAATATGAGAAGGATTAATTAAAAAGTAATTCTCAAATACTTCCTCCACCATTTCAATATTTGAGGAGATAATTCAAGCCCATTCCAAGGAGAAGATCATAGAGATTTGGTTGGAATATCTTATCCAACATGTATGAGAGATATGTGTGAGGATTTGAAGGGATCATATTTTGTAATAATGGAAAATGGTTGAGAGAATAGTGTATCTGTAATTATGAGATGATTATCTTATCTTCAAGGCTCTCAGGTATAAAAGAGAGTTCTCTCTCTTCATGAGAATTCAATTAGAGTAGACATTTGAGTAATTAGGATGACAAAGAAAGTAGTCATTAGGATTTGAAAGAAAGGGATTTTTAGCTTTGATTCATAGTTTTGGTTTTCATGCTTTCATTATTTTTTTATGAAGATTGATTTGATTATTATAATGTAAGATTGCTTCATTGGCGTGAGCTCATATATGTTGTTGTGTCATTCAACTCTTCACATGTTGTATTTGTTTTTTCTTCATGTAGTTCTCCATTCTTAGATTAATTTCATTTCCACAATTTCCCATTCTTAGATTAATTTCATTTACACAATTTCCCATTCTTAGATTGATTTCATTTACGTAATTTCATTTTAGTCGTGTGTTTCAATTTCCTGCATTAGATTAATGATTGAATTTCAGTCGTAACTTAAACATTATATTATATTAGTCCTGCTTCAATCTTGCATATAATTTACGTGTGCTTCGTCAGTTTACGAAACCTGGGTTGAAAAATTAGATAGTTGGGAAAATACTACAATGCAATTAATTCCACATTAGTTCAGCCCAATGTAACAACTATCGTTCCCTTGTTACGATTGTTGTTCCCTTTACAGGAAGTGTCATTTATCCCAGTAGAACAACTATCGTTCCCTTTACGATTGTTGTTCCTTTATAGGTGTTGCATCTCTGGAGACTGGGTCTTGAAAATGGAAGGTAAGAACCTATGTAGGCAACAAGTAAAATGCTTGTGCCAGTGCCTACCTTCGACTGAAGCATAAAGGTTGTTTTTCGGACATATTTAGAGCCCAACATTTTGGCGCCATTGCTGGGGAAGCACGATGGATTGAGGTATTAGTTTATTTTTCATTTCAGTTCATGCAAGTGTGATCTAGGCGTGTTGGTAAGGGGTCATAGAAACTTGTGAGAGGAGACTCCTCATGTTCTCCCTACCAACTAGGTAAAAGTAATTTCAGTTTCTGCAAATTTCAATTTTCTCAAGAGTAGTTTCATTTTTTGCAAATTTCAATTTATGCAAGAGTGTTTAATTCATGCAAGTGTGATCTAGACATGTTGGTAAGGAGTCATAGAATCTCATGAGAGGATACTCCTCATGTTCTACCTACCAACTAGGTAAAAGTAGTTTTAATTTCTGCAAATTTCAATTTTCGCAATGTAACAACCCTAGTTAAATAGTTGCTTAAGGTTTATCAAGTATAGTTAATTAAATAATTAATTGTCCTAATGTGTATTAGCTAAATAGTGATTATTTATTAATAATATTAATTAATTAATTACTTATTTAATTATTGTTTAATATATTTTGATTAATTAACACATTTAATGTTTGGGTAAAGAATTAAAGGCTTAATAACTTTTAATTTATTATTAGAAAACTTACGTATGAGGGGATAAGGCATTGAATGGAGGGATAGGGTATTGAATGGAGGGATAAGGTGGGTGGAATTAAATGAAGGTAGGAGGTGGTGAATGGGAAGGAGTATATGACGGGGCTGAGGCATTTGGGAGAGGACTTTTTTTTGGAGGGGAAACTTTGGGGAAAGGAAGCTTTTTCTAAGATTAGGGACTGTATTTTTTGGTGGGTATTTTTTTGGTTTGGAGTTTGGGTGGACTGTTACAGAGGTGCATCGGTTGCTGGGAGTTTTGGGCTCGGGGGCCAGGAATTCTGGAGCTAGGGAGCAGGATAGACTTTGTTCCTAGATGGCAGGGAGGAAAGATTCAGTTTTGGGCAGAGTTTGGGCAGAGCAGCAGCAAGGACAAACGAAGAATGGAGAAACAGCATCAGCCAAAGATATGTATTTTCATTATTACACTGTGTTAGGTGGTTATCATCATGTTGTTGTATGCTTATATGCTAAATAATAAAATTATTTTTACGTTGAAAGAAATTTTATGTTTAAATTTATGAATTTTATTAGGCTTTGTTAAATTAGGTTATTACACATGGTATCAGAGCTTCAATTTGAAGCACTAGAGCCTTAAGGGCCTACCTACAACTGAATTTTCTTTCTTTAGAACCAACACCTGTTCACCTACAAACCTGTTAAAAAAAAAAACTATGAAAATAGACAATTCAGAATTACACAAATGAAATAAGTTAATGCTACACTAATTGCTCCAAATGACACCACAAAACAACAATTTTAAGTGCTTGTACACAACTAAAAAGATGTATCATGACTGACCAGAGACAATTTTAGCATATGCCTATCGTCTGAGAGCTGATCACACTTTTCACTTAGAATTAAAACATTTTTCATAACCAAACTGGAAGCAAAATACATGACAAATTATTTGAATTCATAAATCCAACATCTAATGCTTATTAACAAAATAAGGGCACCATTTCAGAAATAGTGGATTGCCAAACAGATCCATCTTGTTGTACAAGATGATCCTATATAAGTTTCAGAATAAATATAAAGACATAATTCACAAGCTGCATCTCGACTTAGTACCCAAGAGAGGACACTGCTCCTTCTGGTGGCAACACAGAGAACTGCAAAAGCATCTCAAGAGTACAGTAAGTATTTCATGCAGTATAACAAAAAAAGGGGAGCATAGGAAGCCAGTTACAAAAGATTCCTATACCTGATCCTCAAAAAAAAAAAAGAGTCGTGGAGGAGTACACCATGCACCCCGTTGTAAAGCACTGACATAACTTTCAATGGTCATTATTGTAGTAGAGCTTACAGGTGACATATGAGGGCTATGTACTCCTTCCATAGCTTGTTTTTCTTGTTCCCTCATTGCTACAAAGTAATCATAAGTGTTGATGCCCTGAAATTTTCAAAGCAACTATGTTAAATTTTTTCCAAATTTTCTCAAATGTTTTGAATATTGACATCATTCCTGAGGAGGACAGACATTTGCTACATTTTTCATGAGAAAAACGTGGAAGAAGAATAGTTGCCCAGGGGAAGTGAAGCAATCATGGCATGCATGGTGCAAGCTACCTGCAATAAGAAAACAATAAGATTAATGGTTTCATTGTCATAGGCTCAAAATTTTCACTTATTACAACACTCCAACCAACTGTAGTAGCATAAAGATGTCAATTCTATAAAAAGAATCAAAGAGGACTAAACTTCAGAAAATACTCACAACTACGAAAATAAACGGCACTAATGAGAAACTACTGCCCAATTTAGAGATGATCTCCACAACAAAGCGATTCCGATTTATGAAACAACAGACCATCACCACGATTCCTATCACCCACTGCAGAATAAGTTGCAACCCCAAGTCCAGGACGTACAAACCACGAATACCAGGAAAGGAGCAGTGCCTTTCCCGTGAACTACCTCCGTTAAAGTCCAACTGCAGACCAAACGTTGAGCCACGAAAAGGAAGCAATTATATTTTCAGGAAAATCATTCCACTCTCCCTTCCAGAAATACACTACCCTGGACGACAACGCACTCTTGCTAAAATTGCCATAATTGTGCAAAACAACTTTTCTTGAACAACAATATTTTAAATCATCTATATAGCATTCCAAGACCTGTGTCTTAAGACACTTACTTGGTTGAGTTGGGTCAATTACACTGCCTTTCGCAGAAGAAGTGAATGCAGTAAAATATGTTGCACATCGACTAGCGCACTTTCTTTTTTTGAACTTTGTTTTCCAGCGATCCCGCTGCTCATGTTCTTCACTTCTTCACTCATATATCCATGCCGTCGTCTATTATAGTCTGCGGTTGCATATTAGATGCACCGAAAATCATTACCGGAATTACTCCTCGGATTCATAAAGAAATTAGTGATTATCATCTTTGCACAAAACCCTACTAATGTTGCAATGGTTGTGTTTGATATACTTAGCCCCAAACCCCTTAACGTGAGCTTTGTCAGTATCTATTTTTATCATTTGCAGAAGGAGAGAAATGGATTTTTCAAAAGCATGCGTTCATCTGCGGMAACAGATTATCTGTAACCCATACATCCATCTGCAAGACACCACCCAAGCAAGAGGCACCSCGGGCCAAACAACCTACACAACCCTCCCGCTAAAAGARAATTAAATTATTATTAAGATTTTGACCCGCCTGCAAGCGCACCCGCAAAGGAAAGGTCATATCCTTAATAGAAATGGGCTCTCATGGCCTTCATTACAAACAACCAAAGCGTAATATTTGAYTAACGAGATCTACAGTTCGAATCCTGCACCAGACCTTAACTRTAAAACAACATAACGATTTAAGGCTAGCCTTTAAGCACAATCCATGAYACCATGGAAYAGTCTTTACATTTARCGATATGTTATTTCACACCAGAGCCTCAGTGATATGGATACTCYAATGCTCAAATTCTTCCTTTCTTATCCACACAAATAACAAATAGTTAAWATAACCASTGCTTTATGTAATATCATAGGAAGAAATGACAGGTTGAGCTTGATTCATATTAACAAACTAAGAAACAAAAGGCATAAACCCTGCTTGAATAAGAAACCCTACAAGACATCACTAAGGTCCGAGAGCCTTTAAATCCAGCCAATGCTTTGTTGTTCTTCACTTCCATATTCATGTTACAAAAGCCTTCAGAAACTAAAACTAAGAACTCAAAAACAGAGCATTTACAACACTAGTGTACAGCTCTCCTTCGGAGAGAGGCTGAGAAAACCCAACATGCCCAATTCTCAGAAATTGAACAACCCCCAGAAATTGAACAACCCCTATAGATTGGGGGGGGCTCGGCATGGCTAACGGGGCCATCTCCTCCAATTTTCACTCAGTATCTGGTCACAAAAAGGCCTGAAACCCTAGCTCGTACGCCTGCCTTCCTATACGACAACACATACGACCATAGGATTAACAAAAATACACAATACATAAACCAACACACAAGAGGGCCAAGCCCTCGACAATCCTAACACACCAAATGCCAAGACACTAGGAGAAGGCATGAGAGAAATACCACAGGCGAAGCCGCAGGAACAACGAAAATCTCATGTGTTAGAGTTACAAAACACAGGAGTAAGTTCAGGATTAGGGTTTGTTGGGGTTTGAATAGTTGTTGTCTTTATTATTATTTTATTTTGGCTTGAACA
>JASDQU010108177.1:32191-56955 GCA_032191745.1 Picea mariana | reverse complement strand
AGAGAATCTCTGAAAAAATGGAGGTGGCCAAAGGCCAGATCAAACAAGGTTTGAAAAGAGGGTTTGTGGCCAAGGGCCAGTATAAGAAAACAAGGCTTTGATACCAAATGAGACAAACAAAGTTCACTCACACAAGAATAATCCAAAATACTTGGAATATAACAAAGTAATCCATGTAGGATTGTAAATAATATATGAATAGATAAGATATAAGATATAATAAGATGATTACAATTGAGAATGAGGGCTCATTTATATACCCACGCAGGGGTGCCCTTAACCAATAGTCATGTCCTTAGAGACATGCCCTTTCATTATTAATAATTATTATTTATTAATTAGTTATTATGTTATGAATATCTATTTATATGTATATTTATGTTTATAACATGATTATGAAGAAAACTACAATAGAGTATCGTTGGATGAAAAAAAATGTTGGTAAATGGTAAATGAGACGAAAAAAATGGAATGATGGTAGTGGAAAAATGGAGTGATGATAGCGAACATAGTTCCCCGTCCCCCAACTGAATTGGTTGCATGTCCTCATGCAACGTGGCATGAGTCATAGAAGTGAAAAGAAAAGGGAGCATGGTGAGGGATTTTTCCAAATTCATTCACTCTAGCATGTAAGGAATTGCATGATTAAAGAGTAGAAAACAACATACCTCCACTTACCCAAAATGTTGATGAACTATGCAATAGGAATATGGTTGATGTGGCTGCTGGAGCATGGAAGATGTCACTGCTGCATGATCATATGAAAGGTGAATGCTACTGTAGCTACGACTACTGTAACTGCTGAACCAGAGAATGTGAAGTGGAGGAATCTGAACTGCTACTGATGAATCATGGAAAAGAGGAAGTATGAAAGTGGAACTGTGGTACTCTCATATGGCTGGAAAAATATTGTTTCAACTGCTGATGGAGTCATGGAAAAGTGTATAGTCTTCACCCATTGCTAAACCCGATGGTACAATTCTAATTATGCGAATGGATGTGTTGTTGTTGAGCATGAAGAGAAGTCATTGGATTACCGACCATTGATGAATGTCATTAACCAATGCGAGGCAAACTCACCATTGATGTCAATGAGTGCCAAGGTACCCGAGTACATCTTGCAAAGTGCGAATAGATTTGTTGATGTCGAGCTACTTGCAAGATATGAAGATCAAGGGACAATGATGTATTCCCATGATTGTCAACGAGAGAACTTTCCATTAAGACATGCAATCCTCTAGGTACTCAAATGGAACTCTAGTCTATATCCCAGATAAGGTGCTGAGGTCAATGGGGCAAGACTTGTTGAAAGGTGGGCTTTAAGGAATCTCACATCAGTCAATGCGTGTTTTTACAAAAAGATTGGTAGGACTATAAATGAAAAGATCTTAGTAGAAATAATGTTTAGGGCTAGGCAATAGAGTCAGGGAAAGGGAGCTGGATGGTTTTATTGACAAGGAAAAATGAACTGCAAAAGATAAAGGGATGTATGCGAATCAGAAAGATAGACGTGTGTGAAGCCATGACAGATAAGGCAATGAAATAGCAGACTCTAGCATGGATGAAGAATAAGCTTGGAAGGAGAAATGCAGGTAAATATTCATGACACAAATGGGTTTATGAATGGTTTCTTGTGTAACTGCAAACGTCATGAGATGTATAAAGATCAACTCCTTCAAGGTGTCCAGCAAGGCATGTTTCACGGAAAGAGTTTGTGATTCTTGAAAATCACTTCGTCATGAGATGTGATCGACTGTGAACCTGAAAAATCTTGCACACTTATTCCATCGTTGATTGTTTCTTGTTGGTTGAAGTAACTTTTGGAAAACAAGTGGGCTTAATCATGATTGAAATCCATTTGCAATTTTTTTTTTTTAATAATTTGTTTTAATTTTTGTGATTTTTTTTTCTTTTAATTATGTTTCACCTAAAATTTATTTTTATTATTATTTTTTTCGATTCGGCTGATTGGAAGAGTCTCTCAGGGGTGGGGCGATCCACCAGACAGAAGGAAACTGGCAACGACGGTCCAACTGATGAGCATTTTCTGGAGGCAAGTTCCAACTGATACGTTTGCATGTGCTTCAATCAAACAGGTGTTCATAACGCTGGATCTGCGTGCCCTCGTGGCAACGCGTGGAGGTTGACGGTCCGGAAACAAGATCGCTCTAGCAGAAAAATCTCTGAATGTGGTTGAACGAGGAGATAAACAATCTAAAACTGGATTTCGGGGGTTTGAGGCTGGATCCACAGATCCGCTTAAGATCCACCAACGGATCCCGTGCTGCCGAAACGGATCCTGTACCAGCTATCCCTCACACGCCGTATCCCAAGCAATTAATATTAACATTTTGAAGCATATTTATTGGCTTTATAAAAGACTCCAACAATTTTATTACTCACTGCAGGTGCGTGCAATTCTCTGACAGAAGATGTGAGAGGAGAGACTGAGGAGCAGATCGACCTTCCACTTGCATCTCGGAATGTAGATATAACAACTCTCTTGCTCACCATTACAAGAAAAGACGGGTCTTTACCAGGAGGGATTGATACAGGGCGTGCAGAGCATAGTGGGGAAGCTGACCAGCCTCCCATTCCAGCAATGCAAGCACAACATATCCACAGTTTTGCCAGCCCTCATGCCTCACTGGCGGCATGATTGTCTAACACAAAGAAACAAGTTTTTTTTTTTTTTTTTTTTAAGATTTTGATTTAATTTTGTATTACTTATCATATAAAATAAAACACAAACCTACTATATAAAAAGCTAAATTTTAATTTTTTATAACTTAAAGCATTTAGTGTTTTGTCTTTTTTTTTTTCAATTGTATTATTTTTAAAAAGAAAACAAATTCAAATAAAATTAAAGAGAATAGATTTATTAGCAAATGAAGACAAAATGAATTTCAAATTGAAGATGAAAAATTGATTAAGTATGTTTGCAAATCATCAACTAATTCATTCCTGAAAACGTTAGAGACATCTACTTTTTGATCCTCGAGATCGTAAGAAGCGCGGAGGAGAGCATACTTATTGAAAATTAACCTACCTACTCTACTAATTGGAAATTAGAAATTAGTGACGTGTAATCAAACTTCCAGTGTAACCATGCACGTAACATAAATAAAATTATGTCCTCTTTCAATTTCGCAATTGATAATCGAAAATATACGTAAATGTGCGAAATTGACGATTGAAATTGTAAATTAACAAAATAAAAAGAAAAATTGAATGGATCTAACCTGGTACCTGCTTGAAACCATCGTTCGATAATGCTTTCGTAGGCATAGTTTTCACTTCTCAGATTGTGTCACAATTCTCCGTTGTCCTCCTCAATCTCTTGCTCGCATAATTGTTCGTCAATGAATATGCAAGCTTCTCCATATGTTGATTCATCGTTTGTTGTTGGAGGAGTAATTAAGCCCTCGGCTGCTGACAATATCTCCTCTTTGTGAGAAGAGGAGATCTCGACTTTTGCAAGGATCTGAGTGAGTTGTTCTAAGATTACACTCAGTTAAACCATATCGAAAAAGAAGATTGATTTATCATCAAAGATTTGAATTTTAAAACTAAGAAATTAAAACTTTTTGTAAAAATAAAACACACCAAACTTGAACTCCTTGCGTTACTGGGACCCTGCTGTCACCTGGTTATCGGTTCACACAAGTTAGCTCATCATAAATAAAAGTTAAATTTGCATAAATAAAAACACACTTTTGCATAAAATAAGGAGAAACAAACTTTTGCATAAAAGGAAGAGGACAAACTAACTTTGGAGCAACCCCACTAAAGTGGATGCACAGGTTCTTACCTCTCGTCTTACCGTCTTCTCTCCACCCTTAGTTCGTCCATAAAACCAATCATTAAAGCAATCTAATTCAAAATTCTAGCTATTACCGTTTATAACTCCCCGACAACGGTGCCAAAATGTTGGTGCAATTATTTGCATAATATATTACCAAACATAAATTATCAACCAGGATTCGTAATCAGTAGAGTTGATGCACTATATGTGCCGATAACAGATAGGTTCCTATGTCTATTTAGTATAGATTAGATACGAAAACCATTTATAAACCAACACACTCTTAAAAATAACAATCTTCACACAACTCGAAAGCTGGAAAGAAAAACTCATAAACAAGCAAAAGATCTTACTCAGGTGATGGACCTGTCCATTGATGGCTCATGAAAGGAAAATATGAACTTTGATTCTATCCCCTGAAACAACTAAACTAACAAGTGGGATGCCCCATTAAGGCTCATGTATGGTGAAATATGGAGATCCAACTATTCCTGCATTACCACACTTTGCAACAAATTTGAATAGTGAAATCAAACAAAATAACATGAAATCAAAATAACAGGTACATGAAATGAAAATCTACACTAACAATTTACAATAAGCTTACCAAATTGGATCGATGGCCCTTGCCGATGCCAACATGGAAGCTTTAGATCACCAGATGCTAACTTCTAAGAGAAACAAAATCACTGAATCCAAACTTGCATTAATCTTCAACAGGTAGGTTTACAAAAGGAGTCTCTTCATGAATCCAATCTACATCATAACAATTCTCCTCAAGAACCTATCTCATAACAATTCCCTTAATATACATAATAATAATTCTTCCCCAATCTACATAATAATAATTCTCTCCCCTTCTACATAATAATGATTCTCCCCTCCTCATGAAGAGAAGGCACTCTCTTTTATACATGAGAGCTTTGAAAATAAGATAAACATCTCATAATTACAGATCCACTTTTCTTTCAACCCATTTCCCTTTATTACAAAATATAATCCCTTCAAATCCTCACACATATCTCTCATATATCTTGGATAAGATATGACAACCAAATCTCCATGATCTTCTCCTTGGATTAGGAATGAATTATCTCCTCACATCTTGAAATGGTGGAGGAAGTATTCGAGAAGTATTTTGAATTAATCCTTCACATATTCCTACACATGATAAAGCTCACACATTTTTGAGATATATGAAAACATGTCAATTTTCTAATATTTAATCACAAATTCCCTTTTAATACTAAAATAAATGATTTGGAAAATAATAAGGTTTAACCCATATTTAATTATGAAAATGGTATCATGAAAGGTTAATGGGGCGATGAAATGTGAAGACTGATGAAGGGAAAGGTGGATGGAAATACGACATTTCTGAGTCTCAACAACTTTTTTTTGGGTGCTCTTAACATTATTTATAATTGACATCGCTGTACTAAAGAGTCTATGATTCGTGATCCTCTATTTCCCTGTATACATTGATAGAATATTGGGTTGGTTCTAATGCATATCATGCCATTTTGGGATCTTGTCATATGCATATTGAGCTTTGTGGTACTATTATTGCACACTTTCTATATGTAAGCCTAGCTTGATTTGATCGGACTTGTTTTTCTGTATTCTATCCAATACACAAAATAATTTCTTTTGCATACCCATGAATTCTTTATTTTCTCTTGTGGCCTTGTCTTTGCCAATATCTAGGAAAATAGTTCCCTTTTTGCATTCCTCCACAGTATTCTCTAGGAGATCATTATCCTATTGCAATTTTTGAATTTTCCCTTCAATATTCTCATTATATGTACCTATTTCCAATTATTCATCTTTTATCCTTGTCACTTCTTGAGCATGTATGGCTTTAAGTCTTTCTATTTATTCTTGGTGCACATTTGGTTCAAATCAACCTTCTTCTCAAATTCTACACTCAACTCCTTTTCTTGAATCAGTGCAAGCATTCTCCTGTCATGGATTATTTCCTAAACTCAATGGCCACATTTTCTGTGATAGTATCCATGGCATATTCTATCTTAGAAACTATGGATTTTGAAATGTCTAGGGCTTCTGCAACTTCATAGGCTAACATCACATTTTCACCACTGAAGGTATTAAGTGTTGATGCTGCTTGTATTGCATTTTACTTAGGATATAGGTCTGATTTCCATTTAATGTTTCTCTCAGATGTTTTATGGCTTGCACCAGTTCCTTCTGTTTTCCTTTTGGTCGTCCTCTTCTCAACGACTTTGGTTTTGTGACTATAGTATGAATTTCCTACAACAAAAACTGCAAATTCAATTTCAAATCCTACATATGTGAGTGAAATACTACCTAGAATAACTTCCAAGGTATACATTCTTCCAATGAAATTGTGACCATACTTGTGTCATAGTTTGTTATTAAAGTTGTGTTACTTTTCTCTCGTCCCTCCTCCTGGGATTTGGTAGAATTCTTCTTTTCTCCCTTGTCTTGAGTGGCCAAAAGGGCTAGTTCTTCAGCTTCATTCCTCTTCATCTCAAGCTATTTATATGCTTGAGTTTTGTCTTCTTCTTCAGGGTTACTTGTCTTTTCTCCATCGTTTTTATCCGAGAATTGATTCTTTCCTTTATTCATTTTAGCTCATTTCTTCTCATATTCATCCTTCTTCCTCTGTTGGTATCTCTCCTCAGCTTCATCAACCTTCCTTGCTATTTCTGCATCCTTTTTCTTTCTTTCTAATTTCTTGGCCTCATGTTCCTCCTTATCTTGCTTGAGTAGTGTTTTGAATTGTTTTATCATCTGGAATTTGTCTTCGTCTTCCTCTTTCCAGAGTTTTTATTTGGTTAGTTCATTCGAGAGTCTTTCTAATACTTCTTCAAAAAACAAGGCTCCTCGGAAGAGATCCACTACAAAATTAGCCTCATGGACATTTGTTTTTTCTAACTTGACAATGTTTATGTGGTCATATATCACATTTTGGATATCATGTCCTTTATGGTTTCCAACACATAAACATATTTCTTCTAGGGATTAAACTTCTTTATCAACACATCATTTATTCAACAGAGAGTATTTTCCTATGTGAAGAGGAAAATTTGGCCAATATATTTTGTTCTCCTCAGATAAATATGTAGTGACTCCTTTATCAACTGTCTGATAAGCTATTTCTCTAGATAACAACTTATTGGGAACATACTTGGGAAATAAATCAGGTGGTCCTGTGGCTCCATATATCTTGAAATATGTGTAGTACTTCTTCATGTACGAATCTCATATCTCCTTTAAGGTTTTGATGGCTCCTAGAGATATCCTGTGTGGGTGAAACCCAAAAATGGCTTTGTATAACAGAGCTAATAAGTAATTATAGATAACATACAAGTGTTCTTTATAGTTCACTTCCCACAACTGTGAACAATGTACATGAATTTGGGGTTGGCTTGGGTTCCAATCCAAATTGAAAGAAGAAATTGTATGTGCTACATAGACCACATGTTGGAACCCAAATTTTTCGGTTTATTTTTACGTGTGCACACCAAACAAGGAGTGCACACCCATTTCATAGTTTTATGCACACCTGAGTAAGTTCACAAGGATTTCCATGAAGTGCACATCAAATCGAGTTTTTTCAGTCACACGTAGAGCATAAATACTACCAAGTGCACATAGGTCCAAGTTTTATAAGTTGCGTCGAAAACCAAGAAGATACCCATCGGAAGAAAAAAATTAATCTTCTGGAAATCACCCTGAATAATTATTTCCAACAACATATGAAGACGTTGGGAAGCCATAAGATGAGATGGTCAGGGAATCAAGGTTTAACTTGATATATAAAGTCTATGTGGAATGCTAGCAGGTACATGGAGTGTGTGAGGCAACTGGATCAAACAAGCGAGTGGAGTAGAGCAGAAAGCAAGAGTGATCCACAACAATGAAGGATATAAAAATGAGCTTTAATATCATATCAATATTTGGCTAACTTATTAGTGAGTTTATGGTAGGCTATTCAACTAATCTAAGAGTTTTTAGTTAACTACCATTATCAATCTCACCCTGAGCTTGTTGTAATATTGTAATGTCTTTGAATATATTCATGTATCTTGATATGTATGAGTCCTAAGGAAAGGAATGTGGTGTGATATGAGAATATCAAATGCGTTCTGATACCAACCTGATTTGAAATATCAGCAAAATCTAATACCAATTCAGCCTGAAAATCCTTAGATGTCAATTAGTTCAAAAATACACATAAACATACAATCAGATTCGAGAAATTGAAGATCAACTTGACTATTTGAAAATAACATGTGAAAACACTTATTTATCCACAAAAAAATTATTAACCGACGAATATAATTTGCAGAAATAATAAGTGCCAAAATGGAGAGAAATAGACCGCTCTTATCAATTCTCAAAATGACAAAAATCACAACAGATGGGCTTACAATGCCAAATTTGATGTCACTCTTCAATTATTCTACTCAATCCCAAAAACATAGGTCATTACTAAATTCCTCACGAAATTTTAAGAAAAATGAGTATAAAATTGACTATGTTTTGAACCGATGCTTAAAGACCCCTTTTTGCATGCATAATGAGACTATGTGGCTCATACACAACAAATTGGACTAAGAATTTTCATACATAACATTTTTACACAAAATAGATATGACCATCAGATTCCTCTTGAAATTATGAGAAAAATGAGTATAAACACCCTATACTTCCCTCAAAGAACTCTATGGCACGCAAAATGAGACGAACCCAAAAGAGCAACACCTCTTGCATGCAAAACGAGGAAAAATTATGAACATGGCACGAAATTATATGTAGGCTCTCTCTTGGGCATGCATTTCCATGGTCTGTACCTTGTTCAGAACTAGGTTTAAATAGGTGTGGGCAACCTAACCAAGCCCCTTTATGTTAGAAAAATAGGATTGCTGAGAAATAAAATAAAAACAAATGCTGAAATAAAACAAAAAAGATTCACAATAAAATAGATATACAAATATATATGGTTCATTTATGTCCACCAGAGAAATTTCTGGGTCCTTCCTTTTTATTATCCAACAAATGAAGGGATACAACCTACAACACACACGTTGTAACTTCCTCTTCTTTCTCTCACAGTCTCTTCATTCATAATACAATATTCCCTCTCATACACAGTCGCAATACAATTCCATCATACAAAATGAGTTGCCTTTTTGGGCGAAAACCTTAACATAACTTCTATTGTTAGATCTACGACCTTATAATGAATGGTCTAGATTGACCACAAAATTACAATGTTTTACAAGACAATTTTCCCAAAAACATTTCCTCGGTGGCTTCACCCTCGAAGCCCTGGATGGAGTCTTGTTGGCCCCATGCCCCACAATCGAGGGGGTATGTATTACACATAAAAATGTCACACTTGAGTTACACACCCTAAGTGTCGCAGGTGTCACAAAGTGACATATGCACCTCAGTAAGTGTCGCGTGCATTGTCACAAGTGTCGTATGCACCTTCCCAAATGTCGCATTCACTTTGTGAGGTGTCTCCATCCCTTGACACCATTAAAACAATTTTTCATGACCCTTAATTCATATGGGAGGAGGAAAATCATCATTTCTATGTCAAAACACAGTTTTTCCTTGGAAAATGCGACCCTTTTTTGAGCATTTATGAAGGGTGTCGCCCCCTTTTCCATAATGGGGGTGCACACATGGTGCCCCCTATACCACTATAGGGGAGCTCCATTTCTAGTTTGGCTCCCTATCTCTCACTTGGGGGGAAGCGTCATTCTTGTTGAGAGAAAGGGGGGATCTCCCCCACCTTAATCTATGGTTCAACTCTTTGAGATTGGGTTAGTTGTGTTCGACCCTCATGCTTGGGATTCACTTTAGGATTTGATCCAAGACTCAAGGAGCCATATCCTCAACCATACCCCTCATTTTCTCATGGTATTTGCACCTCTCAAGCCTATATATTGATGGATTTCCAAGGTGAAAGGAGGAAGGATTGGAGCATATCAAACCTACGATCTCAAGGGAAGATTTCAGATATCAAACATATGATATTTAAGATTTGTGCTAGGGCTGGATGAGGATATATTGGAGAGGTTTCATCATCATCCATGGTTTTTAAGTATTCTCTTTGGGTTCTCATTTGAATATAATTGACCTATTTCGTTTAATCTTGTGTATTCTTGCATGTGCTTGTCTATTGTTCCTTCAATATTTGTAGATGAATTTGATTTAAATAATACACTAGAGTAGGATATATTTGTTTCTCTTTGCTGCCCATTGCAGGTATCAAGTTGTGCCAGGGAGTTTGGAGATCAAGCTCGGATTGGAAGCAACGAGGACAAACTTCAAAACAAGGTGCATCACACCCCTTCTCCCTCTCTCTTTCTGATTGGTTAAACTAAATTGAAAGGAATGTTAGTGTCCACCTGTAGTGTTTTTGTCTTGGTATTGGGGTCTATAATCCAAGGGAGGTTTCACTTGTCTGCAGGGGAAACATTTCGTATAGAAATTGGTGACTCCACTAGGGAGGGACTTTGACTAGTATTTACTTGGATAGTCTTAAGCCTTAGCCTACCTTTAGATCTTGTTTGTTGCTTGTTTTAGATCTAATTCCCCTTCTCTCTTCTTCACTTAAGATATCACAAAGTCATTGATTGTATTTTCTAAGTTTCTATCCTTTTTGAGTAATTTTTTGAACTTTTCAGGAGGGTGGAACTCCCCTGCAGTTCATACCAGGGTGCCACCTAACTCACTATCACTCCCCAAAAGCCTGCCAGAGGGCACCATTAGCTTATTGGTCCCCCCTAGATCCTCCTACAGAGCTCCATTCCCCTAATTGGTGCCCTGTCTGCTTGAGAACAAAGGCGCCATTCCCCTTGTTTTGGCCTTTTTTCCTCCTTCTACTTTCTCTTTCTCAGTCTGATCTTGAGGGTATTTTTTCCAAGAGACTCCTTGCTGTATTTGACTTTGGTTGCCTAATAATTTGATAGTTATCACTAATTTATGTTTGTCCCTTGATTTTGAAATTTTTCTCCTATTTGAGGTCCCCTTGGGTTAACATGATCCCTTGGTTCTTCCTGCCTTTGAGTTTGTATGATCTTTGTCTCACACAGCCTTCAAATTACTTGGTTGTGTAGGATTGTTCATAATCTAGGGTTTGCAAAGGTTTATTGGTATTGATCCTTCTTTTCTTCATCTGAAACATCTCGCTTTTCTGGATGATTATGAATTTTGTGCTTACCACGACCCAACTTGATTTATGTTTCTTGTTGCTCATTGTTTTGAAGATTTTCATGAGTGCTTGTCTTCTTTATATTTTGCATATTTGAGGTATTGATTGAAAAGGTTATCCCCTACTTTTTTTCTTTCAGTTCTCATTATTATTGAGTGCGCTTTGTTTGATTTATTTTTTCCTCGTATTTCTTTGTATCAAACATAGATCTTTTTCATCTGAAAGTTAAGAAGAGAAAAAGTTTGCATATCTCCTTGCATACATAATCAAACAAATAACTTTTGAATTCATTAAGAAATTTGTTTTGGTTTATGTTTGGAAAAATAACTAGTTTTTCATGTGCATTTTGGTTTTAGGAAACATTTTCTTAGTATTTTGGCATCATATTGATCCCATAAATTGAAAGTTGCATTGTTTTGAGTGGTTTCTTGTGTTAAGTAGAATAGAACTCTTCTCCTTCTCGTACATAGAATTAATCAAAATAACAGACTTGCATATCATTCTTTTGCATTCTATTGGATTTGAGTCTCTTACACATCATTAGTTTCATCTCCATGAACCCTTAGAGTTAAAATACATTAAAATCAACCACGTGCTAATAAAAACAACTAGAATATTTTTTGGTTTTAGCATGCCAAAATTAGCATAGGATTAGGGTCTTTGGACTAGGTGAAATGAGTAAATTTTCCAAGACTACTAAATGGACTATAGATCACTAAAGAGGGTATAAATACAAATTTTGTATAAGCATAGCCAGGAACCCGCTCTCACACAGGGGCTAAACATGAGGTCACGTGCGAGAGAGCAATGAATATTACCCCTCCAAATATTAACCAATCGTATAAGACATATTGTATAGTGGGGGTTTTTCTTTAGAAACCACTGGTTTCATTTGGTCTTGGTTCTTTGTGAACTCCGAATCACTTTGGGGTCATCTGGAGTCTATCGGTCCACTTTTCTTCAGTTCTCTTGAAGAGCTTCGAACTTTGATATCCTTCCCATATGTTCGGTCTTGACTATTGAATGTACCCACCTTGAGGATGACCGCGAGTTGGTATCCTTAGTGGCCTTTCCTAGGTACCTACAGAGTTGACTGCGGGGGGATTCCCACGGCACCTGGGGAAGACACCATATCACACTCTCAATACCCTTGGAGGATGATCCCACGAAAGTGAGGTTTGATTGCACTGAGAAGGGTTGTTATGTGGAGGTCGGGATAATTGCTCCTCACTTCATTGTTGGCGACTTGGTATCCCGTCTTCCGAAGATCCTTAAGCCTACTATTGCTTGGTTGATTTATTTTAGTTTTCATAGGGGTGTGTTTCTTTGACTATCATAGTCATCCTTAGGATTGAAGATTTCAAAGTATGGAACCTGACGTTCAGGAACCTCAACACAATATTTCTTACAAAGTAGTGATCACAGATCACACTCTGAAATCGGGAGCATCGCTCCTGGAAGTGGCCAACATGTTGAAGAACCAGCCACAACCTTTGTATAAAGTCTTGCATCTTACATGAATCCTATTTTTAATCATCCACTCATCCTATCACTCATTGATCAACCATATACGCGATATTTTGATTCCTATCCTTCTTACTATTTACTGCCCAATTCAACCTCTACACAATATTTTGGTGCGAACTCACCATCCTTTGGTTTTCCTAAAGGACTTGGGAATTCATATTTTTCCACAACTCATGTAGTTGATACTGCTGGTTCTTCATCTTTACCATAAATCTCGTTGACCCAGGTAATCCCGACTCAACCACTTGCACATTCATCTCCCTTTGTACATGAGTCAGGTAACATTCATGTTTCACTATTTTTGCACATGCACACACCAAGTGMCTTACTCGGTCGTTCCATTGGTCAAATGGATGGAAATCAAGTCATTCACACAACCACGATTGCATAAGATAATCAACCTCCATCTCACACATCACATATTAGCAAACCCTACATTGGAGGTCAATCTTCAATGGGAGGCCAACCTTCAGTTGGGGGAAAACCTTCAKTTGTAGGGAAACATTTTACTCAGGAGAAACCTACATGGTTGAAACATCAAAAATCCTAGGGGAAAGTCACTCCTAAAAGTCCTTCTATCCCTAATACCTCTAGCATGCATCCTGGACATCCATATCCAGAGTTTGTGAATCCTTTGTGGGCTCACTCTAATCCGACGAGCATTCCTCCACAAGAAATTATGCCCTATCAATCCGTCAACCCCATTATCTTGATGTAACAGTCCCTTCAATCATAGTATATGGGAGGCCCATCAGGCCAACCACATCACATTGGGGGACCATAAGGTCAATTTCAGCATGTAGGAGGTCCATCCACTCAATCACAGTATATGGGTGGAAAAACAGGAAAACCACCTTACATGGGTGGAAAACCCATGCAACCACCTTATATGGGAGGACCATCTAGATTTTTCATCTCGCCACAACCTGGACATGGTCCTATTGGTGTACCCACCCAATATGGTTATCACCAATATCCATAGCCTAACTGACAACTACCTTTCTTGGCTATGTTAGATCTTCCATATCTATCCCATTTAAAAAATGATTCCATCCTTCATGCCCCATTTTGGCTCGCCATCCTTGCCAAATTACCATCCGACATCCAAAAATTCAATGAAAAAACTGGGGAAGATCCTTACAATCATGTTATGAATTTCCATTTATGGTGTTCTTCCAACTCTTTGATGGGTGATTCCATTCTTCTTATAATTTTTTAGAGAATAGTTACAGGTGCGGCAACAAAATTGTACATTGAACTATCATGTAAATCCTTTTTTGACTTTAATTATTTCACCATGGATTTCCTGACACATTTTCAGTTGCTTATATGGTACAATACTGGTACATATATTTTAAACTCACTCCTACAATCCTCTTCCACCCACATATCTGATCACATCCATGAGTGGAGATGACAAAGACAGTTTATTAAATATCCCATTCCAAACCAACTCCTTGGAGATTGGTTTACAAAGTCTCTCTTGCCTCCCATCGCCCATGATGTTGCTATGGAAAATTTTGTTACTGAGAAGTAGGCTATCATCTATGCATAGTATTTTGACTTGGTTTTGTCCCACTTTGGCACACTTTACGATCTAATCCCTAATGCTCCTCGTCCGTCGAACGATCCATCAAGACCTTCTTTGAAACCAAGTTCTATTCCAAGCACCAACACTACTTATGCTCCTGATCAAACATTCAAAATAAATTTGGTACAATACACTTCATCTCCGCAACTAGGGGGTAAGAAGAAAAATGAGGGTAAATCCGAGAAGCCTTCTAATAAGTAGGATAATCCTAAGACTGTTGATACTCAACCAACTAGGAATCCTAAATCTCCTTGTTTGATTTGTGAGGAAGACCAATACACAAAAAATTTCCCTCATCATGAGGCTGTCGTAAAATATCTGAAGGGTACCTCCCAACCGGTTCAGCAACAACATTTGGTTGCGTAAAATTCTACCCCTCCACTAGGGGGAAATGGAGATCATTCCCACTATGCGAATGATTCTACAAGTGCCTTTGAGGTGTACATGTTTAAGACGGTTAATGTCATGCCTTGAGAAAATACCCATGACACTCCTCCAGGTGGTCAAAATAAAGGAAAGGTTGTCGATCAACCCTGTAGTTCCACTCCTCCATATTCCAATCCTCTTCAGATTAATAAGTTGATTTCTAACGTAGCGTTGTTCCCACCCAAGAGTGTAATTTAGAAAGAGACATTTAATCCTAATTCTTGCGCTACCCAAAACTACAACGTCGTTGAGTATTTGGTGCAAGTGCCTTGTGCTATGTCATCTGTTGAAGTTCTACAACACTGTCTGAATCAACGTAGAACCCTCTTGTCAACGATTGGAGCCATAGATCCAGAGGAGTCGAACTTGATTTTGTTTAATATAGATTATTTTAAGGAGAGGGTTTCCCACCACTTAGCATTCCAAATTCTATTTTTGGTTGGTGGAAAAAACATCCATTGCACTGTTTTAGATGAGGGATCCTCTACCTATGTCATGTCTTTGGCTTTTTGGAGAGCCTTTGGTTCTCCTACACTAACCCAGTCCCCTACCACCTTGAAAGATTTTGATGGACTTGGTTTCCAATCTAACTGAATCTTAAACTCTTCCGTTGTGACGTTGAAGGGTAAGACTAGTTTGGTCTATATCGAAGTGGTTGACACACCACCAGATTATAATTTTTTACTCAGTCGTAGTTGGTTCTATGCGATGAATTCCATCACATATTCAACGTTTCGTATCGTACGTTTTCCCCATCAAGGAAAAATTATGACCGTTTACTAACTTGAGTATACAACTCCAGATATCAACAATGTTGCAGTAAATAATGTCCCTTTTCTAAGACATAATGGTTTTGAGAGTGTAGGAATAGGTCTCCTTAAGGAGTCCTCTCTCATGGTATTTTTTCCTTTTCCTGCTTCTTTCACCACACATGTTTCCACGTTAAACACGATTTCGACTCAAGTTCGACAATCCTTAGAATTATTTGATCCTTTGGAAGTACCTGGTCTCAAAGAGCATAGTTCATCATCTCTATCAAGCTCATTAAAAAATGAAACATACCCTCCTCCATTAGAATCAAGTATCACTCTGGATAGAATACTCGAACCTTCTTTTCCTCTGCCTAGTGAAAATATTTCTATTAGTAACCAGACACATAAATGAGGAAAGAATAAGAACAACCACTGGAGGAAACGATGCTTGGGGCGAAGGTCTCCAGCCTCTGGACATCATGCTAGAGAAAAACCACTAGCTTCAATCATGCAAGCTGGGGGAAAAATACCTTTAGAGAGATGCATTGTTAGGAGTGATCCTTTCTTGGGGGTTGGTCCCACTGTAGTGTAGTAGTATTTTTTAGAACGAGCTTAGTCTTTGTTCTTTCTCTTTCTCATAAATAAATGAGAATAGGTTACCAAGAATACTTTTATATCTTTTTCGGACTTGTAAAATATATACAAAAAATGAACTCTTCGGAGTTTCCTTTAAGCCCTTTTCAGACTCCCTAAACATGAAAATATTGCCGAATGATATTGCTTCCTTTCACATTCATTAAAATATTTGAAAGGAAATATTTCGAGTTTTAGTTTATCTCTTTTTCGACCTCACGAGACTAATTATGAAAAATGAGTACTATAATCAAGTGTGATTAGAAGAGTTCTACCCTATATTTTTTTACAATTTTTTCAGGCTTGGGAGACTAGATTTATGAAAAAGTCATTCATGGAGTCACCTTTAAGTTGTTTTCAGACTCTCTAAACATGAAAAACCACCGATTTTACCCAATATGGGCTTGTAAAAATATGCATCGAAGGACCTATGTGAGTCGGATCTCCAGGAACCATCTGGGGTCGAACCCATCCTTCCTTAGGTTCATTAAACATATGTCGAAGGACTCATCTGAAGGATGAGATATACCAAGCATCTGTTATCCTCATCAATCTCTTTAAAAAGGAAAGGGGTACTCATCTATCTATATGGGGAAAAAAATGAAGGAAGTGGGTCAAGTGTTTTGGAATACTTTATGGAAAATATTTTCTCCCTTGAACATGGAACCTATTTGCATCTCGTCTTACAGTTGGGTAATCCGCTTGTCTCTAAGTCATACCAATTCCATGTATCATCATACTTTTTCATCCAAGTCGAAAATTTATCTTATTTTCATCACATTACGTTCTTGGTACTTGTTGATTCAATTCTTCCATGTCATTTTCTGTGCCTCATCATGTTCAAGGGAAGTTTCACTTCAAACCATTCATCTGTAGTACTACTAGTTTCCATTTCTTGTGTCAGTCCATACTCATTCGATCTACCATCTTACATCACTTTCCTGTGCCAATTTTGTGTCGATGATGGGGGATACATCAAGGCCCTCCTTTGACGAGTCTTTCCTGTCGACTTCGACACATTATCTGGGAATTATAATTAGAAACCTGTTAGTACCTTGGGACTTGCATTCCTCAATGGAAGGCATCCTCACTTTAGACAATAGGTTTACATCATTGACCTCTAAATGGAAGGCCTCCTCACTTTCGACAATAGGTTTACATCATTGACCTCTAATCAGATGATTCCATGAATGTTCGACCTCAACTCATTTATTCAAATTTGTTGGAATGTAATATCGTACCTTGAGAGTCATTGAAATCATTGGTGATTTACCTCGCACTTGTTAACGGTTTACATCAATGACTGGTAATCAAGTGGTTTCTACCATGTTCGACACCAAATCATCCATACACATGGCTAGATTTGTACCACATCGGGATCAGGGCGAAGACCCTGGGTTGGGTTTTCACTCTGTTATATGATTTTCCCAATATGCGATGGAGATCATTTGAGCATGTAAAATATTTTAGTACAATCATAATGTTTTTAATCTTACTAATATATATATTGTCACATAGATCCACATTGTATTGATCTATGGCTATGTTTTGTCATTTTGTAGCTCCACTGTGTATTTTTTGTGGCTGCGATCAATTCATATCATGGAGGTATGGATACACATTGTATCTTTGGTGGCCATATCCTTAGTCAATATTCTCATGGATCCRTAGTGTATTAGTCTGTGTTTGTGCTTTCACTCATATCGCATTCYGAGCATAGGAATGCCTGCCTCGGAAATGGAACATATAATAATATTGTTTGATGATTGCTTGCAGCCTCTACCAGGTTCTCCCACTCCATCACCCTTCCATTGAATAATTTGTAAAGTGTTTAGGCCATAAATTTMTCTTCTGACCTCACACTTCAGGGGGCATCTATTGCACATCAAAATGTCACTATTGAGTTACGCACCCTAAGTGTCGCAAAGTGACGTATGCACCTCGGTAAGTGTCACATGCATTGTCGCAAGTGTCATATGCACCTTCCCAAATTTTGCATTCACTTTGTGAGATGTCACCCACCCCTTAACACCATTAAAACAATTTTTCATGACCCCTAAGTCATATGGGAGGAGGAAAACCATCATTTCTATGTCAAAACACACTTTTTCCTTGGACAATTCGACCCTTTTTTGAGCATTTGTGAAGGGTGGTGTCCCCCTATCCATACTCGGGGTGCACACATGGAGCCCCCTCTACCACTATAGGGGAGCACCATTGCTAGGGTGGCTCCTTGTCTCTCACTTGGAGGGAGCACCATTATTTTTGAGAGAAAGGGGGGATCTCCCCCACCTTAATCTATGGTCCAACTCTTTGAGACTGGATTAGTTGCGTTCGACCCTCATGCTTGGGATTCACTTTAGGATCTAATCCATGCCTCAATGATCCATATCATCAAACATACCCCTAATTTTATCATGGTATTTGTTCCTCTCAATCCGATATATTGAGGGATTTCTATGGTGAAAGGAGGGAGGATTCGAGCATATCAAACCTATGATCTCAAGGGAAGGTTTCACTTATCAAACCTCTGATCTTGGTATATTTTTGCGCTAGAAAAGGAGAGCTTGGAGAAGGAGAGCTTGGAGAGGTTGCATCATCCTCCATGGTTTGTTAGTATTCTCTTTAGGTTCTCATTTGAATATACTTGTCCCATTTCCTTCAAGCTTGTGTATTCTTCCATGTTCTTGTCTACTGTTCCTTTAATCTTTGTAGATGAATTTTCTTTACCTAATCCACTAGAGTAGGAGATATTTTTTTCTCTTTGCTGCCAATTGCAGGTATCAATTTTCACTAGGGAGTTTGGATATCAGGCTCAGATTGGAAGCACCGAGGAAAAACTTCAAAACAAGGTGCATCACAACCCTTTTCCCTCTCTCTTTCTGATTGGTTAAACTGAATTCAAAGGAATGCTAGTGTCCACTTGYAGTGTTTATGTCTTGGTAAAGGGGTCTATAATACAATGGATGTTTCACCTATCCATAGGGGAAACATTCCATAAAAGTAGGTCCCCCAGGACCCCCTTCATTCCGGGGCTAGCCCYTGAACCCCCAACAGAATGGGGATAGACATACCTCCATATAAACCAGGAAGATAACCAGGCTCCAAAACCAACACTTTATTCTTGAGATGTATTGTTTAACSTTTAAATATATTATTTATTATTTTTTACAACAAGTAACATGCATGGTGTATTGGTAGGAGGCTTTTGGTTAAGTCATTGGCATATTCTGGGAATATTCCCCCATAATTCATGGGTTCGATTCCCATCCAAGCCAATAAATTTTATTCTCCCTTAGCCATTATTGGACAATAATAGAGTGTCACGTGGAAATATCTAGTTGGTCCACCTACCCACATAGTTATCACTCTGCCACATCATCTTCCATGTCATTTGCCACCTATACATGTATGGATCTTCCACTTGGCTTTCAATTGTACCTGCCACATCAGTTCACGGATGCCATGTCATCCATACAGATGACATGTGACATATTTTTATTGGTCCTCATGGGTGCCTAAAAATGAAAAAAATGAGTGACACATGTCACTTTGTTGTGTTGCCACATCATCTTGTTGATGTCAACATGACATGATCCTGTTATTTGTATGACCTATATGGACATGCCACATGGAAGCCTATGGGATTTCCATGTGGCACCCCTGCTGACTTTTGCATTGGTTTGACCAAAATTTGGACCATACCTTCTTCATACGAACTCCATTTGTGGCAATGTTTGCACCGTTGGAAAGATATCACCGTGCTCTACAAAATGAAGTAGTTTTCAAGAGAATCTGAAAAGATCATTTTTTAAGCATTTTGGATCCTCTTGGATCACTTTTGAGTGTTCTAGATCCTCCTAGATCATGGCACATTATATGTATTCCCACTATTGATATAGTAATGATATGAAGTTCTATGGTTGTCATAGGCATCTACTCAACACATTGTATATCTATGTTGTGATGGAATACTTCTAGTAATGAATACATGGCAATTTTGATATATTTTGTTTCTGTTATGAATGAGTTGAATATGTGTGTGTATTGTTTTCATTCTTAGTCATTAAGGGATTATTATATCTGATTTATATTGATGCCAATTGCATTAATGTTTAGTATGTTTAATCCTTCATCCTCAATATAAGACCTTATGGTCTCTGTGATCCTCTGTACATCTTGGGTGAGGATTTCCTCAACCTTGGATGAGGATTGATATGCAAGTGATTTGGTGTTTTTTTGGAAATGATCTGGATGAAACCTGGGTCTAAAAACCTCCTAGTATTAAGAAGGTTAGTGCATGTGCAAGAATGAACCAAAAGTACACGAAGTCTTGTTGAAATTGATGGAGGAAATGAAAAAAGTGGTGGAATCCTTCTAAGGAGGAGATTCAAGACTAGATAGAAGAAAAAGAATATGAGTTTTCCCCATGGGAGGTGCAAGGATTGTGGATAAAAATGAAGGAATGGAAATACATATACATTTAATCGGATATGCATGAGATCTTCTTCGAAGAATTTCCATGTTTGTTTGCATGAATGGTTAAAAATACAAGTTGTTGTCAATTTGGTCGCGTTACCAGTGGAGCCGATAGTTTGGTATCAAGCCAAGCTTGATAGTTTGAAGGAACTATAAAACAAGTGGACTCGGACAATTTATTTTTGGTTCTCTCGAGTGAAGGAAGGCTACATTATTGAATTCACCATTCAATATTGTGATTCTTTCAGTGAGGATGAAATAAAGTTCAAAGAAGGTCCAAGGAATCAGATGCTAGAAGAGATTCCACTTTGGATAAAAATGTTGTTTGTAGAGAAAATAATGATGTGCATCGAGCCCAATTGGATAACTGGGTAAAACCCCCCAACACTGTGGGGGGATTTTGAAAAGGTGGCGGAAAAAGTTTCATAATATTGATCCATCAAGGAGGATCTAAGAAGTAGTTAAGATGAGGTTAGGATTGGAATAGACCCAGAGGATTAGACGAGAAAAAAATGCGAGATATATGAAAGAAGAGTTGAGATGAGAGAGAAAGCTGAGAAAAGGAGTGAGGAAGAGTTATCCAACGGTGCGCAATGAGGTGTCAGGCCTAGAATGGAGAGGAAACTCACACCAGGAAGTGGTGTGAAAGAGGAGGATATGACTGAGTGGAGCATAGGTGAGGATGAGCCTACAAAGAGGATTGGAGTCAAAGATACTGATAGTGAAAATAGTGGTAGTGAAGGCCTAGGTGATGAAGTGTGTACCCTTTGGATGTTGTTGTATACCACAAACTTAAAAGAGAAGAGAGCACCCAGGTGTGATGTACGGGTGAAAATTTGTGGTGCGTTGAGGGAATCAGAGGAGAAAGTGATGAATAGTTATGTTCTTACAAGAAGAGAAGATGCCAAACAACTCTGTGAGGTGCCAATTTGAAGAGAATTTGGCACTCAGCATAGTGGCAGTACAATGAGAAAGAGAGAGGATGGCAGATTGAGTGGTAGTGTGTTGAGTAGAGAAAATGATTTTTCACAAGGTGGTAGTGCATAGATCAGATTGAGAGATGGGGCACGCAATGGGAGTGTGCATATCGACATGGGGGCAGGTGCACACATTTATGGTGTGTAGTTGGGTATGGAAGAAAGGGCCCAAATCATTGGTGTGCCAGAAGAGAAGAAATATGGAGACTCCCCTAGTGGTGGGGGAGTGGATTTGATATTTTTGGATGGGCTTGTGCTGCTACAAATTGATAGCTCCTTAGGTCACCTCAGGAGAAATTTCAAAATAATATGGTCTTACCCCCCATTTGTACCTCCCCCCTTGCACATTTTTAATCAAGAAGATAATACAATAGATAGTGGAGAGATTGGAGTTGAAGAAAGACAAGAAGAAGAAGGAAGTGGATAAGTAAGTGAAGAAAAAGGTGAAGTCAACAATACTTTACCATGAGAGATAGTGGTGTGGAAAGATCCAACCAATAATAGTTGGAGAAGCAGAACTGATTTTAGTTCCAAGATGAAAAATCAAGAAAGTTCACTAAGGTTACCCGTGTTCCATGAAATGGGTAAATACGATGCAGAGCAACATTGGTTCACCTGTGAAGAAATATGGTCCATGAAGAGATTTACAAACGACGTGATGAATATTGCGTAGCTAGAGACTACTTTTAGGGATAGGGCCTTGATGTGGTACATGAAGTATAAGGCCACTGCGCTTGTAAGATAGACAAGGTCCCTGGCCGATATAAAGCATGCTATACTTCAGGAGTTTTAGAAGATGAAGTCTGAGTCCCAATGTGTAACGAACATCAAAGAGATCAAGTATAAGGAAGGAGAGACCGCATGGGATTATGAATAATAGTTCATAATTATGGGATTATGGGATTATGACCTTGCTATCCCACATTATAGAAATATCAAAATGACGACTCACACCCCCTTCTATGAATTCTATAAGTTTTTCGACCATGATTTCAATAACTTCCACTCCCTCCAGTTGATGCAAGATAACAACCAGGAAGCATTCCGAGTACAAGAGGAGAAAAAATGTGGTGAGAATGGTGGTGCATAAGAGTGGATATCAAGGAGGATCCCTATGTGGATATGGGTGTGGTTGTGGCTGCATATATGGTGGAGGAGGCGATAGACCCCCCACATGTTTCAATTGCGGTGAGATTGGTCATGTCTCATGATTTTGTGCTAATACACACATGATCTATGCATATTGTTACAGTCATAAAAATGCTACAAAGGAATTTCCTAACTTACTGAAGAAGTGGGAAGATAAGAAGGCCAACTACAACATGGTGCATGTCAAGCCGTGAAAAAACAAGAAGAAAATCGGGGAAGCAAACATCTGGGTTGTAACCCACGAAGGGGCCAAGATAGGAGGAGACTTTGATCATGGTGAAGGATTAGGTTAATGACCAGATGAGAAGATCAGGAAGGTGCCCCAAACTCCGCCTAATTTTTGATCATGCTCAGTAGAAGCATTTGTTGTGCGATGTGCAAAGAGCCATTGAATAAGAGAGCATTCTAGGAGATGGAACGTGTGACTCAAAGGTAATTAGAATAGGAAAAAATCTAGGAGGAAGTGAAAAATGTGACTCAAAGGTCGCTAGAGGAAGAACAGATCCACGAAGAGGTGGAGCGTGTGACACAGAGGTCGTTGGAAGAAGCCCATGCATGTGAAGAATTGCAATGCATGACACAAAGGTCTTTGGAGGAGGCTCGCATGTGTGAGGATATCCAGCGTGCGACCAAAATAATGATAGAAGAAAAACATAGACATACTATGTTGTGATGCACTCAGAAAAATTCTTATGAAGAATAGCTCCAGGAGGAGTTGCAATGCACAAAGAGTGTAGAATCCCTACGCGACCTATGTCGCATGGAAGAAGGTGAAGATAAAATCAATACTTTCTTCCATTTCTATTTGTGTTTTCTTAGAGATTTAGAAGCATTAATAAAGTTAACTCAGATGTTAACTACTTGAATGAAGGAATAAGGAGAAGAAACCACCATATCAACTCCACTACTAGGAAATGTTGTTTTCCAGGTCAGCAAGAAAAAACGCACTAGCCAAGAGTTTAAGATGATGACAACGCTTAGTGGGTATGAAATGGATGGAGTCATGTTGGATCTGGGATCCAATATGAAAATTTTACGCAAGAAGTCTTGGAAAGAAATGAGTAATCCTAAGTTGGCTTGGTCACCCATCTAGCTCTGATTAGCCAACTAGTACAAGATCTATACCATAGGGAGGTTGGCACATGCTGAAGTGAACATTGAGGGGGTGAAAAAAAAGGTTGATTTTGAAGTCATGGAGATAATGGATGAGTCTGATCTCTATCCTACATTACTGGGAATGGATTAGGCCTTTGAAAATAATGCAGTGTTGAACTTAAATAAAAGGAAGATGCCCTTCGAAACTGACACCCTACATGTGGTCGCACCACTGGATCCATATGAAGGTGACTACTACAATGATCCTGTTGATGAGGATGCACAGAGTTCCACCATTGAAAGTATTTACAAAGTCATGGGGTGTAGGGAGGACTACATAAACCCCACCATAGATGGAGAATTAAGCTGGAGGAGTGTCAAATATTATGATAAGGATTCTGAGGATGCCTTGGATCAATGGAAGAATAATCTTTACAAGGTGTCCACAAGGAGGTGCACACATATTTTGGAAGAAGAGTGCATGGAGGAATTTGGCTCCTACCGATATGATGTGTCAGAGTTGATGGACGTTATTGGGTTCTTTTTTTCACTTGGGTGAGCAAAAAGAGGACCCTTGATTACTTAGTTGGACTAGCTAAAAAACACAGAACGATGGTTAGTAGGTTAGTGGACCTACAAGCAAAGAAACATATATATTATATATATAGGTATGTTAAGGGAACCCACTAGAGCCATAGAGAGAGTGAGTCTTCATGGGGCAATTGTCACTTCCTATAAGTCGTTGGCTCATTCTTCAACATGAACGTGGTTAGAGATATAATTTTCCTCCCACTACTTGGGAGCTTACGATTTCATGTTCTATTTCACTTCCTGATGGGGGTTCTTTCACCTTTCCCTCATGGTAATACTTTACTATCAGTCACCCAAGAGTATTTATCCTTGCAAGGTGGTCCTTGCTGATTCACACGGGATTCCACATGCCCCATGCTACTCAGGTTAGAGTGTAAACCAATGATTCTTTTGGCTACTGGACTCTCACCATCTAGGGTATAGGACTCAACTGCTTCACCTAGCAGCACAAAGCTTATATTGTGCTCTCCCACGACCTCGTTTTCACAGTTTAGGCTGCTCCCATTTCGTTCGTCACTACTAT
>JASDQU010108177.1:0-23546 GCA_032191745.1 Picea mariana | reverse complement strand
GGGTCCACCCTGACACCATCCTTTCCCACCAGATGACCCAAGTATTCTACTTCTGAGGCACCAAAAGCACATTTGGACTATTTCAGGAAAAGTTGGTGCTGAGAGAGTAGGAAGAGAACTTGATCCACATGAGTAAGATGGTCTGTCCAGTTTTTGCTATAGATGAGGATATCATCAAAGAAAACTAAGACAAAATGATGGAGAAAAGGGCGGAAGACATGGTTCATGAGGCTCTGGAAGGTGGAGGGGGCGTTACACAAACCAAAGTGCATGACCAAAAACTCATAGTGGCCCTCATGAGTGCGAAAGGTGGTCTTGGGAATGTCAGCCTCTTTCATATGTATCTGGTGATAGCTCGAGCGAAGATCAAGTTTGGTAAAGAATTGGGCGCCACTCAATTCATCCAGGAGGTCATCAATGATAGGAATGGGAAATTTGTCTTTGATGGTTATTTTTTTGAGAGCGCGGAAGTCAAGACACATTCTCCAAGAACCTTCTTTCGTCAGTACCATGACGATCGGAGAAGAGTAAGGGCTCGTACTAGGATGGATGATGTCGGTAATAAGGAGTTCCTGGACCCTTTTTTCAATTTCATTTTTTTGTGCAAAGGGGTGGTGATATGGACGTATATTGGGGGGAAGGCTTCCTGGGACAAGGGGAATGGAATGATCATGGACACCGCGGGAAGGAGGGAGTCCGTGGGGAGTGGAAAATACCATTTGATGCTTAGAAAGGAGGGCTTGGCGGTCTTGGGGCACAGGTGGGGTCTCTGTGGCTTGTATGGCGTGGAGTTGGGCAATGACACCGAAATGACCTTTTTTGAGTAGTTTTTCCATGTGATGAGAACTGATGACCTCAGGTGAACCAGCAGTGATGCCTTGAAATTTATATTGGTGGCCTCCTTGGTTGAATTGCATGGTTAAGTTATGAAAATCCATGAGAATGGGACCCAAAGTCCTTAGCCAGTCTGCACCCAACACAATGTCGCAACCGCCCATGTCAATAGCAAACATATGGGATTTTAGGTGGTAGTCACTGATTTGGAGATGCACATTTTCACAGTGCCCGCCACATTTCATAGAACCACCATTGGTAATCATGATTTGGAAATTGTTGACAGCATGGATGTAGCAATGGGTTTCTTGGGCAATGTGGCGATGAATAAAATTGTGGGTGCTGCCACTATCAACCAGAATGATGACCTTTCGGTGCTTGATGTAATCGATTAACTTGAGGGTTTAGGGGGTAGAGAAGCCGGTGAAAGCATTGAGGGAAATGATCGGTTCCACTTCGGGAGGGTCAGAGGGAGGGTTTATGTCAGTGATTTCTGGTGACTCGGGCACAAGGGGAGTGTCAAAATCCTCTTCCAAAATATCCTTAGAGATGGCCATAAAAAGATTTTGTTCCTTACATTTGTGGCCTGGGAAATATTTTTCATCACAATTATAACAGAGGCCTTTGAGTTGGCGTTTAGCCATTTCAGCCNTGGGGTGGAGGGAGTAGTGGGGTTTACTGGTTTAGGGTGAGGGATAAAGGAAAGCTTACGGTTTTGAGAGGAAAAAATTTGTTGTGCTTCTTTATCTTTTTTGGTAGCCTCCACCCAAGTTGTAGGTCGATCCATGAGGACATGGGCCCGAATCTCCTCCTTGAGGCCACTGATAAAACACTCTCGAAAGAAAGCATCAGTCATGCCCTCTATTCGAAAAGCAAGTCGCTCAAATGCAGTTATGAAGTCTTCTACCGTGCTTGATTGCTTCAATTTTTTCAAATGGCCCAAATGGTTGGTGTCAGTGTCAAAGCATTCATAAAGCTCAGTCACAAATTGGGTCCAAGCAATATACCCTTGACGATAAGTTTTTCTCCATTGCTACCATTGCCAACATTCTTGATCTAGATGGAGAACACCATACCGGAGTTTGGCCAAGTCATCTGTAATGTTGTAGAGAGAGAAATAATGTTCCATTTGGGTGACCCAACCAGTGGGGTCTGAGCCATCAAATTTGGTTACATCCACCCACGGAAGGCATATGTCCCGTTGAAAGTGATGGGGTTGAAAGGAATGGGAAGAAGTTTCACCCTCAGTCTTTTTATGTGCATCAGAAAAAGAGTCATCGGTAGGGATCTTGAGTTTGGTGCAGAGTGATGTAAAGACAGATTCAAGATGGGTGGTCAGTTCATGTTTGACTTCCACCATTGCAGACTGCACGGCTACATTTATGGATGCATCACGGGAGGCAATAGTAGCACTGAATTGTTGCACTTCTTGTTGGGTCTCGAGGAAACCAGATTGCAAGGTGTTGAAGTGAGACTCTAGTTCTTGGCTATGGGTATGGGCCATGAGGATGGGTGAACTGAAAAGGGAGCGGGCAGGGTTAGAAATTTTTGCAGAAAAATGATATGGATGAATGTGATAAGGGAGAAGAGATGAATCTAATGGAATAGGGCTCAAATAATGGTGAAAAAATTYCCAGACTATTTTTTTTTTTTTACAACTACAGGGTTATACTTTGGTCTGAAGAATGTGGCAGTGATGAAATCCTCAAACTCTGAACCAGAGAGAAATGTGTATTTACTTAGCAACCTGGAAACAGATGCATGGCAATAGATCTCGCCGGTTTAATTTGTTTATGTTTATGTTTATGTTCCCCAAGGGTTAGGTATTCAAGGGTTCTACAGACAAGGATTTGCCCTGTGCGATAGCTCTCTGATATATGTGCGGGGTCCAACAGTAGTACTCGGCCCAATATCTCAGGGCACTAACTAAGGAGGATAGACCGTATCCTTAGCCATACTACCCGACTACCCAGGTACTAGAGAGTATCTTCCCGAGTGCTGTTCTCGAGCTCTAATAAAAATTAATATGTAAAACAAAATACTATTATGTAATATAATAGAATTAAACTCCTTCTAACCCTAAAATTTTAAATTATTTATATTTATTAAAAAACTTTAATTATTCACTATTCAAAGTTACGTTTAAACTTATTAATAATTAATTTGTTTTTAATTAGATCCGAATTAGGGTTACATTTAGCCGACCTAGTTATCCTATTGACTGTCCTGCATATACACTATTAATAACGAAGATCAGCCAGCTCTCTAAATTGATGATTAGTCCTGATGATGAATCCCGATCCGGATTCGAAACGTCGATGAAAAAATGACACCAACTGTGGAATCTTCGGCAAATGAATTTGAAGACACTATAGAAGTCCAGCGGCTGATAGGTTTATCTAAAGAGGGCTTCAGGAAATCTAGGCCGATTCGTACACAAGTGCTGTCTGATGCGCTACCACTTGAAGGGGTACCAATAGGGGTTACAAGGGTGGCCAACAGATGTGCGCTTAAGAACCACTTGTATTTCCTTCGTGTATGAATCCCTCAACCGCGGGTTTATGCGCGTAACGATAGATCTCTGTGGCTTAAAGACGTCGGAATACGTCTCTACCCTGAAAAAAAAATACCCACAATTTCTACCAAGGAAAGTGCTCTGATACCACTTGCAAGATACCATATATATAAAATATGCAGAACAAAAATAAAATGCTAGAAATGGCAGAATAACAGTAAAATATCCATCATAATGTTCACAATACACATAAATGATATAACAATAGCAATAGAAATAGCACTTTGATTCAGAAAGCAATGTTCACAGGCCTCTTCGAGGGGGCAACGTCCAATCGAGCAACGCTCTGTTACAATAATATCCAAGCTAGGGTCTCATACCCTCGACCCTTATTTATACTAAATATGTCTATTAAGAGAAGCATCTAGAGGACGATCCTTCTAGAATCRGAAGCTTCTATTAGGTCTTCTTACATTTTCCTTATTCTATTTTAATGAAAGGCCTTATTAATATTGACCTTTATTAMATCCGAATACATTGATCTACCTATGTGCGGGTTAGGACCTTAACAGAGAGACAAACTACCGTGATGCTAGACCAAAAAATAGCCAAGACAATAAACCAAACACTAGAGAATATCCTCTCCCAWGCAATGCGCCTCTCTCTCTTCCTTCTTTCGACAACTGGTAACTGCAGCTTCCTTCAATAATTGCACACTAGATGAGTGAGATGAGTGAGTGAACAAATGAGGCATTGGTTTCCTTTATTTATACAAACTGGCAAGCGTTGAAAGGAGGTGTATCTTCATTGGCAGGGCCGACTTGTCTTTCTGGGTGGTTAGAACCACTTTAATTTGCCTAGGGGGAGACTTCTTATTTTTCATATTACGATTAGGGTTTGATAAATCCACAAAAGGGAATTTGGTCAATTACAATGCCTGACATGATCAATCCACAAAAGGGGATTGATCCAATCAATAATATATATTTTATCTTTTACTTTATCCACAAAAAGGGATAAGAATATTCTTTGCAGTTACACAATATTTTAATAGATAGAACATCATGAGTGTCAATATTCCAAGGGGTAAATATATGTGGGAAAACTCATGGTGGTTAGAATGCTATCAGTTGATAGTACATGTATGCAATGGAGGTGATGGTACCATAGAACCGGGTGTGGTGATCCTAGGGATAAATGTCAAGGGGTATAATTGGGATATGCAGTAGTGCGTACATGATGATATTACATTCTAGTGTTGATAATATACCTGAAGGGGTCCTGGGGCAGCCCATACTGAATGTGTTAATGAGGCCGATGATAAGTACCTGCAAACACAAAACTAAATACCCCACGTGAAACATGTCTAAAACATGAAGTACATATGATAGTTATTTGAGAATTAAATGTACAAGAATTATGTGTACATATTCCCGAGGTGCAAAAAAGGGGCCTTCAGGGCTCGGTGATGAAATGAGAAACCAATGGTACCCTTATGAAGGTGACAGAGTTAGGATCCGGGTGTCATAAATAGTGTAAACAATGGAGCTTGTGGGCTCCCGAAACAAGATGAAGAAGGTTATGAAGGGGATGCATATATGGGTATGGGGCCCATAATGCCACCTCATTTGGAATTTTCTACATGGAGGTATGTGAGATACTCTACAGGACGTTTTTGAGTAGTACGAGAGCCTACAGACCCGAATTCTACATGCGAGAGAGCTAGGTAAGTCGTCAAAACCTCATGCATAGGTTAGGTTTGTTTTTGTTGGGGTTGAGGGTTGTACGATCAATTTTATGACTGGGTAGGATGGACTGCATGGGAGAAATCATGGCTCCCATGCATATRTGCACAGGTATTGTTAATATAGCCATGCACAAAATGCGCGACTATCTCAATATCTCTCGTGCATACGTCCACGAGTATCATGGTTTTTACTGCACATGGTTTGGTATGAGTGMGGCTGTTAGAGGAACAATCATGAAAAGGTGTGCGACTGTTAGAGACTTAGTCACATGACACACTATCTGATGTACAACCATGCATGACTTGCGTGATTGTTTCTAGGTTTKTCACACTATAACTGCACGTCTATGGAATGAATAGTCGCGATGATGAGCACGACTATTAGGGATACATTCGAACAAATGTGCGTGACTCTGGGGGGTGCAACCATGCGCGCAGGTTTTTTTTTTTTTGTGTGAATTGTTGGTGTATAAATATGTTCAATGTATATCTTACACTCATTTATATGTCAATCTGGAAATTGTAATAAAATGAGTTTTCACACCATATGTGCCGAGAATAGGTAACCTACCTATGTCTATTGTATATAGGAAATAATTAATAACATAATATTTTGTTTCTAAGATTTATGAATACTTCACACACCTTTGAACTTAGAAGATAAAAAGTGATAATAAAACTTCTCAAACAAACAAACAATCAAAAGATTCTAACTTAGGGAACAAGTCTATTCATTCCAGGCTTATGAATTATAGAGACGAACGTAAGGAGCCTTTTTCTTGTGGAAATCAAAACAACAATTAATAGTCAACTCCAATCACTCTTAAAACTGAAATCAATTCTAACTCTGTTCAATTCAAACAAATCAGTATAAGGAACAGTCAACATAACTGAGAAACTTCATTATGGAACATGAAGATGAGATATAAAGTCTCTTGGTTCCTTGATGTACCAAAACTACTACAATCATAAACTCAAAATATCATTTGCTTAACCAATCCCACACGTCAAACAATTAAATAGAAATCTCCAATATTTGAGGAGGAAATATCTATTTGTCCTAGCACCCGATTGTTCACACCAATTCAAAAACAAATAACTCAATGTTGAACTCTTGAAATGGATTAAAAACCAAACACTATAAAACACTCACACAATCACACAAATAATATATAGGGAGGTTTACCTTGGTTGGGGCAGTGGACCCTTGCCGAACCAACAAGGAACCTCTTAAGAAAATAACAGACTAAAACGTTTTACTCATACTCAGGAATTTGCATAATAGATCTTTTGCATTACTTCAACTGGTAAATTGGATCAATAGTTCTTCACCTCATACATAGAAACAATATGTATCATCTGGTTCTAATAAATTACTTTGTTACATTCCTTATTATCCACACACACTATTGTCTATACAACATCCCTTATAAAGAAGGTAAGCCGATACTATCAATATCTATGGATAAGCATCAAACAGTTTTAAAAATATTACAATTGGTATTTACATCGAATCTCTAGGGATCGACTCCATCCTCATGACACGAAGTGCATGAGTGTTGGCATAGGGGCAGGCCCAGGGTTCATCTCCAAGAGCGCACCAACAATCCCTAGCTACTGGCCCTTTCGGCAGCACCTGCGAAGAAGATGGAGTCTTACCCGAAGCAACTATGAGGGGGTTGTAGGACAGAGATGTCTACAACCAGGGGAATATCAAGTGGTTATTATTACAACAACAACATAACATGCATTTACCATTCAACTAGCTAGATCTATCCTTCACAGCTATAGATCTAATCTAATACAATGATGCAGATAACAATATAACAACAAAAGATCTCAAAGCATCAATCACACACACAACAATAGATGTACGTGGTTCACCCTCTCTCTAGGGCTACGTCCACAGAATTGTGCTTATGATATATTAAGATAAATATTATAGTTCTGATATGTGCTCTTGGCTAGCAGATCTTTTCTCTTCTCTCTCTCCTTCTCCCCACCCTGCGCACCCAGCTGCGGGACTTGATCTTCACACCTAGCTGAAGATCTTACAATACCAGAAGGCTCTCTCTCACAACACTTCTCTCACACCTAATACAATATTATCCCAATGAACAATAATCAATAACAAGGCAAATCCATAGTACCCCCCCGACCTAGGTCCTCTTGACCTCTATTTATACGTTATAATCCCTCACCGATAGCCTCAAGTTTAAACCTAGGTGTCAAAAACCCTAATTACCAAAACCCTAGGTGTCTACAACCCTAGGTCAACTTGACCCATTATTTTCGAGCTTCGCCAGCCTATATTTCCTTCTTCATCTCGCGGTGCTCCAAGGCATCTAATACTATAATTTTCCACTTCTTGAGTCATCCTCGGTCCATCTTCCTTGTTGATCTGTCATTCTCGATCTCCTCATCCAACGGCTTTATTTTCCACACTTTGCTCCATCTTTTCTGTTCTTTTTCTCACTTCAACTCAGTGATAGTCACTATGTCTCCTACAAAGCTCTCTTTTTACCTTTTCTTCCTCATTCTTCGCTTCCTTCCATAACCAAGGGACAACAATGAGTGATGGAGTCTATCGTGATCTGGAAAAATGATTTGGAAACTTTGTTCTAACTGCCTTCTCAAAATCTTCATTATCATACTGGTCCAACTGGTGCATTCTGGAAATAGAGGTTTTGGTACCGGAATACACACAGTCGCGAATCTGAGTACCRGAATGGATGTAGAGCATACAATACCGGAATAGCGCATGACTTGGTACCAGAATGGATGTGGAGCAGATAATACCAGATCAAAACTGCCTTGGGTACCGGATTTCACGATGACTTGTAGTACCAGAATGCTGGGATACCAAAATAGKCTTCTCATGAGTCAAACCATTAGGATTATACAAAATAAAACACTTTAATCGAATTAACTCAAGAAAGTTAAACAAAACATGCTCTAATCATAAGTTACCTCTTGTGTACATGAACAAGGTCATTAGGTATGTTTTTGGAGGAAACAGTCAAGTATAGGCTTATAACATAGGAAAAGAGGGCTCGGATACAAGGTGAGATAGGCCATTATACATGTCAAAATGGAGACTCAACATTTCCCCCATGCTGAAGGTATTGCATGTCCTCATGCAACATTATCAAAAACTGATACCCAAAATTTTTCTGCAAAATTGAATCCTTCTCTATCACTTCTATGGTTGTAGGATGTTAAAACTGGAAGCTTCACTCCTCAATTCCTTCTTAATTACCTTAGTGTATTGGATCAATCATAAGACTTTGTTGAGTTTAGTAGAGACCTCTGCATGTTGTTCTTTTATTTGTGCATTCTTTTCCTTGATGTGCCTATCCAATACCTGGTACTCTTCAATTTCTTGCTTCAGTTTCTCAATATTTACCATCAATTGTTGTTTGTTCAAGGACTTGTCCAGGGTAGATGTGATTACTTCCTTAGCCACCTCCCCTCGGGCTTCTTTTTCCTCTCTCAGACTCCTCAAAGTATATTTTACCAACCCTTCTGTTTCACTTATTGTAGCTCCACAACCAATTTCTTTTTATGGAGAACTTGGAATATCCATGGGTTCCCTTTGAAGAGAAGGTATATTTGGAACTGTCACTTGATTGGCCATGCTTCTAGTGGTCCTTTGTATGGAAAGCGAGACTTCCTCAGATTTGCTGATAAGGGTAGAAGTCTCCTCAAACAGCCTCCTCTTCTTTATCTTAAAAACAGTTGTAGGTATGGACACTTGTTTCTCCTCTGTCGATTTAGATTTTATCTTGAGGCCTCGGGTTATGGATTCTGGAGTCTACTTCTACTGACCAACCCTTATTTCTATCCTAGAAGATTGAGGCATATGTTCTGGAATTCGTTCCCTTCGTGCCTTCTCCCTTTCGATCTTATTTTTGTTTCCACTTGTCACCTTAGCAGTTTCTTTCAACTCACTAGCCAGTTTTTGGGAAGACAGATTAACCACCTTACGAATGTTTTCCAATTCCTTAATGGATTCTGGAGGGGGTTTGATAGTTTCCTCATATGAAATCTCCTGTGGATCTATCTCCTTCTTCTTTCATTTCTTACTCTGTGATAGTTGATCTTTAGGACGTAGGACTGAGCTAGATACTTTAGACTGTGTAGAATTTTTCTTGTTCTGTATGTTGAGGTCATGGGTCTTTKCTACTTGGCTGGCTGGTTCTGATGACAACTTGATGATTGCTTCAAGAATACTATCTGGTCATCCCCCTAGCTCAAATTCTTTCTTTTATCTCTTAGATTTTTKATTCGAGGTAGGAATTATTTTTTGGGATTGGGTGGCTTTCCTCTTCCTCGATGTAGTAGGTTCCCCTACAACAGATGTTTCTTTCACTAATCTCTCAATGGGATGGGATGAKATGGGTGTAACAGTGCCTTATTTACCCCTTTATGTCTTCCTTCTATCTTTATTTAACTTTTTTCTTGAACCCTCACTGTGTATCCCTGCCTCCTATGCTTCAACAAATTTGGAGATTCTTTCTTTAGCGAAAYTTTGTTGGAGTAGTTTCTTCCAAATACCACCTCGTGTCCTCAAAGAATGGACAACCAAAATTTTTATCAAGCCATGGTGATGAAGKCTAGTTTCAGGTTTCTTGGAAACTGATCTCACTCCTCTCACCATCTTCTTTAAACTCATCCACATGAAGTGAGGAAAATCAATTTGTGGTCCTCCCTCGAAATGTGATAAAAGTTTCAAATGATAAATGAAGGTTACTGCATACCTTCCTTCATAGGTGAGGAATTTCTGCAAACTTATGAACATAGTCCAATATTCCTCTTTGATGTAGTTTCAAGGGATTCTCTTTGTCCAATCGAGGTATTGATGTTCTGGCTTGAGGAATTTCTGACAGAGTTTCCTATCGACGATCACCGTCTTGAAGTATTTTTATCCATCGATAGGGAGACTTGTAGCTTCTTCTATAGTGGCCTCTGTAATTTTCAACTTCATGTATCCAAACTACACACTTTCTCTATCATATGTCTATGCAAAGGCAAAATAGATTCCCTCATGATGGCCTTTAAAATTTTCCAAAAATGGCACCCATCTTTCCTGTTCATATTTTTCCTTGCAAGTTTGATATTTTGTTGTTTCTCTGTATAATTGAAATATGGGCTCATGCCTGTCGACCCCCATGCTAGCTTAAACAATTAATTTCAGGCGTATAAGGCATGGACAGAGGATCGAGGGTTGAGTACTGGATAAAGGTAGACTACGATAGAGTACCAGATCAACATGGATTGAGATGAAGAACTGGTTAGACGCAGACTGTCATGGAGTACTGGACAGGGAAAAATATGCAAGGAATACGAAGGCATGGGATCATAGTGTGTCTGTAGGTGGTGTGACAATTATAGTAAATAACGCTCATCTCAATGGTAGAGCCATCCAGAGGAGCATTTATAAATGGGAATTTGGTTTACAAGGGTCACATTGACAGTCATGATGATATGGTAAGGCAGGCCGAATCCACTAATGACTTACAGACTCGTGGGAAAATTGGCATCATACAATATTCACAAGAGTGTTAAATGATGACAAGGGATGTGGTCATTATGATCAAGACTCATGAGTGTGAAATTGGCTGGCGTCATCGGGATCATTATTTGATATGCTTAAATATGTGGCTTGAGTCATTTCATATGGCACGGTAGCGAATCATGGGCTTAAGAGGTTTATTTACCGGATAGACAGAGGGGGCATGAGTTTGGTCCAGTGAGAGACATAACGACCTCGTACTCTCAGAATTTTAGGAAATAGGGATGTTTTCTCCATACAAAAATGTGGACAAGGATTTTACAAAAGTTCGTGGGAGGGAGTGTGTCATGATTCGAGAGTAACCATATGCTTAAATGCATATTTAGTCTAATTTCTTTAATAAAATGAAAAAAATGTTGAATCTGTATGTACTAGTACTGATAATTGAACAACAACTTGGAAATGTGATTAGAGCTACCATTCACATTCTTACTAGTATTGAATCATTTGAGTATCGGATTACCTAAGTACTAGATCACCTGTGTGTAGAGTTGTAATCAGTACCGGAATAGCGCAGGGTCCCGTCTTCAACACCGAATATGGTCTAATACCAGATAAACACAATGAGATGGTTTAGCGTAGTACTAACCATTGGTACTGGATAAACATAGAGGTGATCATTGGTACCAGATAAGCACAGATATGAACATTTTATTTTGGTGTTTGAAATATTTTTGACACAGAACCTGGTGGCAATGGCTTGTAGAAATAGCTGGTGTTCTGTGATCAGAATTGATTGAAAAACCATGTAGATGGAACAAATACCAACACTTAGGAATTCAGAGTTTTCATTAGAACAATGAAAGAAGAATTCTATGACAGAAGGGTATTCTGGAAATTGGATGACCAGTTGTTGAGATTATAGAACCCTCCTCTTTTGGAACTAGGATGGTCACTGCTCATGTTGGCATTTCCTTTTTATTACAAAAATAACAATAGTAATCCTAACTACTACTTTTCTGTGGATTTTTATCAAGCCCAAATTAGTTAATGCTCGCTGGTATTTTCAATTTTAAAGAGTCTGAAAAACTTAAATAAAAATCTTTATACTGTCCCGTGGATTTTTCTTGAGCCCGGGCCAGTTCCTGCTCACCGGTATTTTCAATTTTAAAGAGTCTGAAAAACTTAAAGAAAACTCTTTATATTGTCCCGTAGATTTTTCTCAAGCCCAGGCCAATTCCTTCACGACGGTGTTTTCAATTTTAAAGAGTTTGAAAAACTTAAAGAAGACTCCATCTAGTAAATGCCATCCTTATTCGTTTATCTACATGGGAACAAAACCAACTTTTTTTTTTTTTTTTGTTAGTTATATTAGAAAAAAGAGAAGTTCTATCTAATGAAACACCTATGTACATGGCTAAATTAATTTATACAACTGAACTTACTGTGGTAGGTCAGCAGGAGGAGAAACCCTCTTGCTTACAAGTTGCATTTCAGAACTCTGAAGAACATTTTTGACAAAATCCTCTTTTGATAGAGACTTATGATGAACCTTCAGTCGATGCCCACTTACGACAAAGGAAGTATGATTCTGATCAATGGTATTTATCCTTACTGAACCATTTTCATAAACTATGTCAACCTCATAGGGCCCCAACCATCTAGTAGACAATTTACCCTTAAATTTTTTGAATCTACTATCATATAGGAGGGCCCAATCACCTGACTGAAAGGACTTCTTTTTAAAGTACTTGTCGTGCCATTTGGTCCTTTTCTCTTGTATCAGGGTGGTTATTTGTAGAGCATCCTGTCTTATCTCATCAAGCTCATTTAATTGTAATAGCCTCTATTTTTTAGCTTCATTTAGATCCATCCCTAATTGCATGGCAGTTCTGAAGGTTTTTACCTGAAACTCTATGGGAAGTAGTACTTTCTTCCCATACACCAACTCATAAGGTGCATGGCCTATTGTATTTCTCAAAGCTATCCTATAGGCCCACAAGGCCTTGGGCAACCTATCAGCCCAGTCTTTGTGATGCAGCTGAACAGTCTTAGTGAGGATAACCTCTATCACTTTGTTGGTTGATTTTACTTGGCCATTTGCTTGGGGGTGATAGGGAAAATATTTTATGTGGTTGATCCTGTACTATTCAGTAAGAGCCTTGACCAAATTTGAGGTGAATTATGTTCCCTGGTCAGTGACTATTTCCCGAGGTACACTGAAACGAGTATAAATTTCCTCAAAGAGAAAGGCTACAATAGATTGTTCATTGGTTGAATACAAAGCCTTGGCTTCTACCCATTTTGTTACATAATCTGTGCAAACTAAGATGTACTTTTTCCTGCGGGACATGGGGTTGATAGGTCCTACAAAATATAAATCCTAGTTTTCAAAGGGTTCGATCACTACTTGGGCTTGAAGAGGCATTTCATCAATTGCAATAGGTTTTCCCATTCTTTGGAAATCGTCACAACTGGCCACATATTTCTTTGCATCTTTGAAAATGGTTGACCAATAATAGCCAAACTGTAGAATCTTGTATGCTATCCTTTTATCAGAAAAATGGCCTCTGCATGGTCCATCATGACAAGCTTTGAATATATCCTACATCTCGTCCTCCCGAACACATCTTCTGATTACCAAATCAGGTCCAATTTTGCATAATCAATCCTCATTCCACATATAATTGGCACTTAGCTGAATAATTCTTTGCTTCTCTTGGGAGGACATAATTTGAGGTACCTTTCTGGTTACAAGATAGTTAGCTACGTCTACATACCAAGGCGTGTAAGTAGAAATAGAAAATAGATTCTCATCCAGAAAATCATCATCTACTAGAGTATTGTCACCTGCATGAATAAGTCTAGACAAGAAATCAATAACCAAATTATCTCTTCCAGTCCTAACAATGATAGTGATATTGAATTCTTGTAGTAATAACAACCATCTAGTCACTCTAGCATTTGTAACAGGTTTGTTCATTAAAAATATGATAGTTGAATGGTCAGTGTGCACAAAAACTTTGTATTCTATTATATAGTGTTTAAACTTGTTGATGGCATGTACTAGTGACAAAAATTCTTTTTCCGTGACAGTGTAGTTTACTTCAGCAGGTGAGAGATTCTTGTTGACAAAGTATATAGAATAAGGAATCTGTCCTTCCCTTTTTCCTAAGACAACTCCCAAAGCGGTATCTGAGGCATTTGTGAAAATATGGAAAGGAAGAGACCAGTTTGGTCCTCTCAAAACATGAGCACTTGACATCTTTGTTTTTAAGATTTCAAAGGAGATTTGGCATTGTTCATTCCAACAAAATTAAACATCTTTTGTCAATAGTTTGAATAGGGGGGCAACTAGGTTTGTAAAGTTTTGAATAAACCTCCTATAATAACCAACATGCCCTAAGAAACTTCTGACTTCCTTTTGTGAGCTAGGGATATTGATTTGGGAAATAATGTCAATCTTGGCAGGGTCTACTCTTATTCCTGTACCGGAGATGTGGTGACCTAGATCAATTCCTTCAGTGAGAAACATTCTACATTTTTCATGACTGAATGAAAGGTTGGTCTCTTTACACATAACCAATACTTTCTCCAAATTATCCAATACTTGTTGGAAGTCATCCATGTAGACTTCCACACAATCATGGGTCAAATAAGAGAAAATAGCCAAGACAACCCTTTGAAAGGTAGCAGGGGCATTACATAAACCAAAAGGAGGAACCCTATAGGCATAGGTCCCCTAGGGGTAGGTAAATGTGGTCTTATCTTGATCTTCTGGTGAAATTTGGATTTGATTGTAACCACTAAACCCATCCAAGAAAGAAAAATACCTCTTCCCAGATAGTGTCTAAGACTTGATCTATGAAAGGCAAGGGAAAGTAATATCTATAGGTAGCCTTGTTTAATTCTCGAAATTCCACACAAATACTCCATTTCCTGTTTTTCTTAGTTACAATAACTGATGGGGAGACCCACTTGCTATTTGATATAGGGTAAATGAAATTGGATGGTACGAGTTTCTGGAGTTCTTCTTTCACCATGTCTTTCAAGGCTGGATTCATTCTTCTTTGGGGCTACCTAACAAGTATGATCTGATCATTAGTGTAAATATGATGCATACATGTGTCTGGGTGGATCCCTTTCATGTCAGAGTAATCCCATGCAAAAGCATCAGATTTCCCTTGAATCATTTSTATCAACTTCTGTTGTTGATCTGTTTCTAAGCTAGCATTGATATACAAGGACTTTCCAGGACTGATTTCAACAGCTTGAACAACTGATTCTTTCCCTTTGTCTATTTTTGAAACGGTGTCTACTGTAGAAGTGGAAGGGTGCCAAATTTCTTGAAATTCGGGGCTAAAGATATGCATGTAGTTAGGGAAATATTGAGGATATTCAATGCATGTTGAATCAACCAAAAATAGACTTAAAATTTGTTCTTAAGTTTTCTCTTGTACTCCTTTTACTTGTTCGAGTGTCAACAAGGGCTGAGTGCAGTCCTCCTCCCCATAGGGATTCTCCAACCAGAGAGGAAATTCAGTGGCTGGTTGGGTAGGGGGAAAAAGGATAAGTTTTTTTACTTTGAGTGCCATTGAAAATCGTCATCTCCCTAGATTGACAACTAATAAATGCATCAGCAGTGGCCAACCAAGGTCGGTCGAGTACTACTGGGTGTCCTGGTTTGGAGGATTTTGGATGCATCACTAAGAAATCCACAGGGTATTCCCAAGAGGCCAAAGTAATTGTTATATCATCTAAAATTCCTTCTGGGGTGATGACTGATTTGTTTGCTAGCTCCAACAAAGTTTGTGTTGGTCTTAGGTGATCTAGTTGCAGTGTTTTCGTAGTGTTTACTGACATCACATTTATTGCTTCCCCTAGATCAATCAGTGTGTTAGGTAAAGCAACACCATTAATTTCTATGGTTACCATTGGGTTCCCTGGATCTCTACACTTGGATGGAATTTCTGTTATAAACTCTGATAACTACCCCACCACCTGTATGACAACAGACTCCTTCCTCTTCCTCCCTATCTTTTTAATGCAAATTTCCCTTACAATTTTATCATAAATAGGTATATCCTTGATGGCCTATAGTGGTGGGATCTTCACACATATATTTCTAAGTTTAGTCTCTAGATTATGTCCTAGAGGTTCCTCATATTTCTTTACAAGTAACCTTTCTGGATAAGGAGGATTTGTTTTCTGAGGTATTTCTGCTGCATGGGAGTTCGGAGAAGGATTTTCTTGTTGTACATGGGTGTTTCTTTCTTCATTTAATGGATTAGTCATTTGTTCTTCTCTTTGAACTGATTGGATATCTATTTGTTCTTCTTCTTGATTTGTGTGATTATCTACTTGTTCTTATTGGATAACCACAGTAGGATTTGTTTTATTTACAACCCTCCTTGATATTAATTCAATTCCATTAAATGGAGTTGGAATTATTACATAAGTGGGGAAGGTTTGTACTTCAAGGTTTTGTACAGGTTGTGTCTGCCTGTTATTTGGATTCGGGATAGGTTGTGCAGGAATAGGGGTAGGTCGAGGAGGGTTTTGGATAGGTGCAACTTGCATTTGTTGCTGCATATTTGGATTCATAGGAAGTGCAAGTTGTTGCTACAACTGTGGAGGTGGAAGAAGAGCAGGAGGATTAAATCCCGGGAGTAGACGGGAAATATTCTAAGGGTATTGTGGATAGGACGTGGGAAAATTTGCTGGCTAAAAGGGGACATTCCCATATGCAGGTCCTCTCCATCCTTATTGCCAAGGTTGGATTTATGGTTGTTGTGGCGATCATTAAGGATAAGACATGGGGGGCACCCATTGTTGTTGTGGGTATTGTGTAGTTGGGTTTGCAAATACAATGGGATTTTGTTGTCTCCATGGTCTCTTAGGAGGGTAGGATGTTTTAGGTTCTCCTCCTCCCTTGAATATGGCCTTAAGTCCAGGTAAATAAGGGCACTCATTAGTAGGATGATCCTCTATACAAATACCATAGATTTCAATAACATTAAGGGGGAATTCCTTTTCAGGATGTTTTTTCCTACATCAATGACAAAAAATTGCTAACACAACATTTTCTTCCCTTGTTTCCTTTTAATTTTCATAGTATCGAGTTGGGAACTGATGGTGTTTAGGATATATGTTTTGAATTTTTCTAATAGATTTCCCTTTTCAATCCTAGTGACACCTCCTGATGTGGGTTTAACAATTTTGTTTGTAGGATCCCTCACACTTTTTCTAGTCTTGGCTTGACTACATGAGTATCTTTTACAATACTCTGCTATGTCTGCAAATGGATTTTGGTACACATATCCAAAAATCATGAGGTTTAGTACTTCAATGCAATCATCCCTTACACCCTTTAGAAGGATAGTCCTAACTGTAACTATGTCTAAGGAAAACTACTTAGTCTTTTGGTAGTTGTATAAGAAACTCTCTAAGTAATCTTCCAAGATTTCTTCTTCAGATTGTTGCATTTTGAATATGTCATTCCTAGCATCCCTAGGTCTGCAGTAATCTTGGTATTTCTAGAGGAAGGTCTCCTCCATACCATCCTAAGACAAAATAGTGTGTTATCCTAGGCTCATAAACCACCTTAGTGCTGAATCGTTTAGTGTAGCTGGGAAAATTTTTAATTTCCGAGAATTATTAGTGTAACTATAACTCCTACACAGTATGTCAAATTCAAACAAAAATGAGTCAGGATCTTCTGTTGACATACCATGGAAGTGAGGTAGTGAGGACAATGGAATGTTCTTCATAGAAATGTCTCTGGCGATATCCAGTATGGGGAATCCAAATGTCTTTGTTTCATTAGCTTCATTTCCCTCTTCTTCTGCCATATCTCCAAACAGTTTGTAAGGAAGTGGTGATGTCTCTTCACTGAGTGACGGTTTGACCACTGGGTTATTTGGTATCTCTAGATGTTCCAAGGTTTTGTGTGGTTCTCCAACGACAGATGCAGCCTCCTCTATGACTACCTCTGTTTCTTTCCCAGCTTCTTATTTTGATGGAGTCACCAGTGCTTCCCCTTTTAATTGTTGTCTTATGCTTTCAACTTGAACAGTGGCTTCATATTTACTGCCCTTGGTTGATGTTTCAATTGCTACCTTTGAGCTCTCTCCTCTGAGAATTTTCCTGCATGATTTTTAGATGAATTAGTGTGTGTGTGGGGGGGGGGGTTGTTGTTTGTTCTTCTAGATTTTATAAAATTTTGGAAGCAATAAATCTACCTTTATTATCCCTATACTTATAAAAGAAATTCCAGCAAAAAAAACACAGATTTATAATTATCAAAGGTAGGAGGAAAACCTGACTTTGGAGCAACCCCACCAAAGTGGATGCACAGGTTCTTACCTCTTGTCTTACCATCTTCTCTCCACCCTCAGATTGTGCTTAAATCCAAATCAAACTTCATCAAGCCAATCAAAACTTAAAATGCTACCTATTACCATTTACAACTGCCCAACAACGATGCCAAAATGTTGGTGTATAAATATGTTAAATGTATATCTTACACTCATTTATATGTCAATCTGAGATTCGTAATCAAAAGAGTTGTCACACTATATGTGTCGAGAAGAGGTAACCTACCTATGTATGTTGTGTATAGGAAATAATTAATAACATAATATTTTGCTTCTATGATTTCTAAATACTTCACACACCTTTGAGCTTAGAAGAGAAAAATTGATAATAAAAATTCTCAAGCAAACAATCAATCAAAAGATTCTAACTTAGGGAACAAGTCTATTCATTCTAGGCTTATGAATTATAGAGATTAACTTAAGGAGCCTGTTTCTCGTGGAAATCAAAACAACAATTAACAGTCAACTCCAATCACTCTTAAAACCGAAATCAATTCTAACTTTGTTCAATTCAAACAAATCAGTATAAGGAACAATCAACATACCTGAGAGACTTCATTATGGAACATGAATATGAGATATAAAGTCTCATGGTTCCTTGATGTACCAAAAATACTGCAATCATAAACTCAAAATATCATTTTCTTAACCAATCCCACACTTCAAACAATTAAATAACAATCTCCAATATTTGAGGAGGAAATATCTATTTGGTCTAGCACCCGATTGTTCACACCAATTCAAAAACAAATAACTTAATGTTGAACTCTTGAAATGGATTAAAAACCAAACACACTACTGTAAAACACTCACACAATCACACAAAGCATATACAGGGAGGTTTACCTTGGTTGGGGTGGTGGGCCCTTTCCAAACCAACAAGGAACCTCTTAAGAAAATAACAGACTAAAACGTTTTACTCATACCCAAGAATATGCATAATAGATCTTTTGCATTCCTTTAACTGGTAAATTGGATCAACAATTATTCACCTCATACATAGAAATGATATGTATCATATGGTTCTTAAAAATTACTTTGTTACATTCTTTATTATCCACACACACTATCGTCTATACAACATCCCTTATAAATAAGGTAAGATGATACTATCAATATCTATGGATAAGCATCAAACCGTTTTAAAAATATTACAATTGGTATTTACATCGAATCTCTAGGGATCGACTCCATCCTCATGACATGAAGTGCATGAGTGATAGAGTCTATCGTGATCTGGAAAAATGATTTGGAAACTTCAGTCTAACTGCCTTCTCGAAATCTTCATCATCATACTGGTCCAACTGGTGCATTCTGGAAACAAAGGTTTTGGTATCGGAATACACATAGTTGCGAATCTGAGTACTGGAATGGATGCAAAGCAGACAGTATCGGAATAGTGCATGACTTGGTATCAGAATGGATGCATAGAAAATAGTACCGTATCAAAACTGCCTTGGGTACCTGAATAGACTTGGTACCATGTTGCACGATGAATTGTAGTACCAGAATGTTGGGATACTAGAATAGGCTACGCATGAATCAAACCATTAGGATTATACAAAATAAAACACTTTAATCAAATTAACTCAAGAAAGTTAAACTAAAAATGCTTTAATCATAAGTTACCTCTTGTGTACATGAACAAGGTCACTAGGTATATTTTTGGAGGAAACAATCAAGTATAGGCTTATAACATGGGAAAAAAGGGCTCGGATATAAGGTGAGATAGGGAATTATACATGTCAAAATGGAGACTCAACATGAATGTTCGTGGTTTTCTTGAGGAGAAAAACTAATTCAATTTTGTTGGATTTGGTGTAAGTGACTGAGTGGACCATCAGTATGTTGATCTAGTGGTGTGAGAGGGATTGGGAGGCTTTGCAGAGGGTTTTGGGGGATGATCCCTGCATTCGATGCCATTTGGCCTGAGTTAGTCTGCTGTGGTTTTTTAATTTTTCGTTGATCCGGTTGCAGGATGTCTTGTTATAGTTTATCATCAGGATGTGGTGGCCAGAGTGATAGTTGTTTGAGGTGCAAGGGAATGATATCCAAATTACAACTGGTATCAAAATTTATTTCATTATTAGGCTCCCTTTTTAGAGCATTGAGTTACCGACGCAGGCGAGGATTCCACCGGAGGTGATGTTGGTGGCAACGACAGGTCGTCATTACTTAGGGAACATGATTATGAGTGGTGGATCTATTATCATAGTTTCTATTGACTTAGTGGAGACACAAGTTTTATGTGCTATGGTCGTGAGTATTTTTGGGTCATTGGGGACCCAATGCATCTCTAGGGTGCATATGGTGATTTTTGGAGCAAGTGATGGAGGGTTGCATGTATGCCTGGGCTCGCTTGATGCGGGCCTGTATGGTAGCTCAAATAGATAGGTGTAGAGCTACTATGAGTAAAGAGTTCTATTTTGGGTCCATGCTATGTTCTTTCATTCTAGAGAGGGTGATCCTCCTACACCCTAGAGTGATTTTAGACCCACCGCCACTACACGATCCTCGACTGATGAGGTGGGAAAAAATGTTTTCTCTCCAGGGTGGTGGTGAGGTGGGTCACTATTTCACATGTTATTTGGAGGGGGTATGGTGGCAGACCCCACATATTGTTCTGTATTTCCTGTACAAAATAGATTGATTTCCGTCATCACCCAGATATGTGTTTAACAACAGGCAAGCTCTGGGATTGTTGAGGTGATTTTTTTGTATTTTTCATACTATATATTATTTTATTTAGATACTTGGGTGTCAGAAATACCGATACAACCTTTTGTTTGTTTATGAAGATGTTGGGCCCAATGGCTGAGAGGTCGAGTTTGCACGAGTTGTTGAGGATGAGCAGGAGGTTGAGGGTTTGGCGAGGAGGCATCGATGATATGATGACCCGGGAGCTGGGCCATCACAGGATCCTATGGAGGGTCCCGCACATGCCCATGATATAGACAAATTGGTTTTAGTGGTCCATGAGTTGGAGGATTTTTAGAGGCATCTAGAGGCAGTCCTATATGGAGTGTCGAAGGATAGATGGCCACACATCCAAAATGATCATATACTAGAGAAGTGTATAGGTGGGGACTGTTATCGCTCAGTTTGTAGTTTAGGTCTTATGGCGATAGGATAAGGGTCAAAGTGGCATAACAGGGACCTACCCCACCCAATGTCACCACAATGGGGAGGTCCTTTCTATTTAGGGTGGCTAAGCCCAAGGGAGACGTCCCTGGCAATCTGGGGTTTTGAAAGGAAAAGGCTCAAAGGCTTAAGGTTAGTTTCTCCTTCACAGATTACCACCAGGAAGATAATCAAATGAAGAATAACCACAGGGAGGGCACCTGCTTGCGAGACAAGACAACAATGAAACTAATACATGCAATAATGGTTAGTACTTCATAGATCAATGACTATCTAAGTTTTAATGTATATGAGCATATATAGCAATAAATATTGACGAAGTCAATGTTTGCAATAATGACAATGGTGTATAATATTACTTTGTCAATAAACACTGGAATAATATAGCATTTAATGAAAATAATCAATCTTTGAATTACTCAATGCATTAAATATCATTAATTTCTCATATATAAGAAGTTGCTACGTCAATATCCTAGAGGTGACGTCAGCTAATTTTAGGGTTAGTGTAATAAACAAAGAAAGCCAACGTTTTGCAAATTAGCTAATGAAAATTACCAATATATCAATGTCTATCGCTGCATGACAAAGCCACGGTATTTTCTATCAACAAAAGCTTAATAAAGGCATGACTTCATCATTTTCTACTATGTTAGAAGACGTTAGGGTTAGTTAGGGTTTCAGATTTGAGAGTTTTGAAATATTGTTTTTGCACAATAAGCTCAACGTTGGAGAGAAAAACCAGTGCCTTAGGGTATTATGGAGTCAAAAGTAAGGGCAAGATCTCAGGAGGATCAAAATCTAAAGACTAGAGAGTTAGGTTCTATGGTGCTGCAATGGCAGGGCCCTAGAATCAAAACCCTGAGGGAAGGAGGCTCATTCTGATGTTGCTTAAGCAAGGCCTCATGCTCCTTCCTCTTTCTTTAAATATTCTTGGCAAAACAACTAGCTTTAAAACACAAGTCTAAGGGAGAAAAGTGTTGCGGAAGCAAGGCTCTTCAAACCCTAGAAGGTTAAAACCCTAGGTGTAGAATCAACTAGGCCTAGGATGTCTCCTCTCTTCAACTTATATTTAAATGCTAAGTCAAAAAAAGGATGATTAGTGTAGCAACAACTAGGCTATATCTTCCTTAATCAATGGCTAAAACAAGTTTCTCTAGCATGGGGACATATAGCAAGGACCTACTTGTGTGCTTGCTACCTAGGGTTTCAAGATTAAGCAATATAATAGCAAATGTAAGAGATTAAACCTACAACCATTCATTCAAGAAGTTTTGCATGAAAAATACACTTACAAATCATGAAGAATGCTCATCAAACCCTAGTTGTAAACCTTCCAATGAGAGAAACACCATAAAAATGCCAAGAAGAATCCTCCATAAGAGTTGCGCCTCACTTCCAAGAGCAAAATACTAAGACAAAAGACTAAAAGTGGATCTCTCACAAGAGAGTGAGTTATGTTATGTTTAAAATGAGGCCAAACATCCTCTATTTATACCAATCCATGACCTTCTAATTAAATTTTAGGTCATTAAAATACCCGACAAGGCTGACTACAAAATTTACACTGCTTTTACAATAATTGCCAAAAAATGTCATAAAATGAGCTAAAAGAGGGATGTCAATCCCTTCTGAGGGAGACGTTGGCCCTTTTTGGGCAAGCACAACATCCAGAAAACCAAACTTTGGCCCTTCCAGGGCTCCTCCAAGCTGCCACACATGCCAAATGACCTCAGCACACTACCACATGCTCCAGTCAACGTCCAGCTATCTCAGGTGACATCCTGTCCATCAAAGTCAAACGTTCCATCTGCAGTGGGTGATTCCCCCTAAGGCTGGGCTCTACCAAAGTGTCATGGGTGGAACATCCTTCTTTCTTCTCGTGCAATGGCTCATCACAACATTGCCCTGTCTCTGCCATCCCAGCAACCATCTGATGGGCTCTTTAGCCCCATGGAGGTCTAAGCTAGTCATATCCCCATGTGTACCGGTCCATTGGTACCTGTCCATCGGGTATGGTCCTGCACATCAAAAACTATGCCCTCCATGGACTCATCAGTCCTCAGAATCATAGCAATGCCAATCATATTTCATCATTAAATTTATCAAATACATGCATAAAACCCCTATCATATCCTCTAAGAGCTCAAAGACATTACACATATCTACTATACAAGGTTGAAGAAGCGAACAGAATAACCTATTGGGCTAATATCCACAAGAAAAGGAAAGTTTCCACAGAGGATCATTCAAGCCATGTTCATGAAGTGATATGGTCTAGGGATGTCCAGTCATAGTAAGACCAGGGGTAGGTGTTGTCTGTGGGTGCCTTTGTAGGAGGTGAGTTGTACCCATCATGGATGCACTTTTTCCAAGCCCCTTTATTGCCTTTATTCTTTATTTATTGCTTTTCTTTCT
>JASDQU010108176.1:218322-229855 GCA_032191745.1 Picea mariana | reverse complement strand
AAATATTCTTCAAATCTTCAAAGCTTGAAGATGAAATTCGAATTTGAGGCTAGGTGGTAATATTTGACTTTGTTAAAATCTTCACATATGCCTGTACACATCATCAAACTCATCCAACCTTGATATATAATGAAAATATGTTATGTTTCTAATATTTAATCACAAATTCACTTATAATACTAAAATGAATACAAAGGAAAATAATAAGAAGAGAGCCAAGTATCATTATGGAAGATGGAAGGTTAATGGGACGATGAAATGTAAGGAATAGTGAAGGAAAAAGAGGATATAAATGTGACATTTCTGAGGCCCAATAACTACCAGAATCAATTAGGAATATTACCTTTTTATTTTTTTATATATCCTTCGATATTGAGGGTTTGAAGAGTGCTAATTGTAGCCAATGCATTACATGATATCGTGGGAGTAAACTCTTTGAAGAAATATCCTCTATGTTTTCATCTTGAGATGGTTCTTGCTCTTCTTCTTGTTCTTCTTCATCTTCACAATATATGTAGAATAATTTCTTCTCACCACACTTATGTCCCTTACTATACTTCTTGTCAAAATTAAAGGGTAAACCTTTTTCTTTTCGTTCCTCCAATTGTTGAGGTGTCAACCTTGTAGGTTGAGGTGTTTTTGAAGAAGGAACATTATTCTCTTGATATATGTTAGGAGTGGTCCTTTTAGTAGCCATAGCCATATTTTTACTTTCAACATTCATGGCCACTCTAAATGCATTCTCTAATGATTTACATTCCCAAAGGAGAACCTCATGTTGAATTTTATCCTTTAAATTTCCTATGAATACATCAATCATGTGCTCATATTGAATATCTGTTACCTTATATTCAATATTTGGAAGTTTTTAATGTGCTCCGCAATTGAATACTTTTTCTTGAGATTTATCAATTGTCTAAAAAATGTATTGCTCCTTGTATCCTCATAGTGTGCTATCATTTCTTCCATGAAAATTTTCCAAGTGACGAGCAATTTGAGAGAAAAAATCCATCAATACCACAAAAATTGATTGGGTTCTAAATATAAAGAATAAATTTGTATCGTTTTTGTATGTGGCACATCATGTAGATCAAATAATTGCTCCATCTGAAGTATCCATGTGATTAGATCCTTGCCACCAAACTTCCTGATATCAATATTAGGAAAGTGGTTGGTCTTAAGCCCAAAGTTGGAGTTTCTCCAGTCTTAATTCATCTTCCTTGTTTCCTCATCATGAATTTCACGGGATACATTTTCACTTTCAGGTGGCCTCTCTATTTGGAAATTTTTCAATCCTTCCATGATCTCCCTTTTTAAACCATCCATCATTCCTTGTAGTTAATATTTTGTTATTGTATTCTTTTGTAAATCATTTATGTCCATGTGAATTTCTTCACCTTCATCAACATTCCAAGTAGGATTGTCTAGAGGATTATTTGGTGTAGAAGTTCCATTTTTTTGTGTCATATTGGCCAAGTATCACTTTTAAACCTTGATTTCTTGGTGGTTCTATGAGACTATATTTATTCTGATGTATCTCCAAAATTTTGGCCCTTATAGGTCTGAAAATTTATTTTTGTAGTTCTCTAATATGTCTTCTCTACAATTCCATAGTTCTGATCAAAATTGGATGTTCCAAGTGGAAGTTATGGTAACTTCCCCACACCTTGCTGATTTTTCCCCTTCCAGGAGAGCGTACTTATAAAGCATTCCAAGAGCACAATATTTGATATTTGATTCTGAAACTTGTACCAGAAATACTGAAAACTTTCCACTCTCCAATGCTACTAGTCTCACTTAATTTGGATACTCACCAAAGAAGATATCATTGTTTTACCCGGAAGACCTATTTGAGACTACTTAATATGACTAGTCAGATACCCTATCTTGCATAGGGTGTATCTACAAAAGTAGGATGAACCAGAAGTTGAAAAGTTTATCAAAGATAAATTGATGATTTCTATGAATATAATCTAGATGTCAGGGTCTGAAATGTTACATACAAAATTTTTTAGTGAAAATTTTGTGATGATTCCATAACCCTATCTTACATAGGCTATATCTATGAAAGTATAAGGCCTCAAGAGATGAAATTTGAACCCACCGTACCTTGGTCTATATAATAAATATTATCCAATGGTTTTTGTCTAAAACATCATAGAAAACGAGTTATAGCAAAAATTAGAAGGTGTCTCACATGTAGAAGAAAAACCCCAAGACCTTGAGATCTGATTCCAAATGTTAAGAACAAAATATCAAAATAGCATAAAAAACCCTCAGAATAAGTACTCAACGCCTTAAAAAAGAGATAATTTCATATAATAAGCCACTTCAAGGGGGGAACCTCCTTATACACCACATAAGTTTCCAAATACAAGATGATTCCAAATGAAAAGGTCTCCTTGGTATATATAGGAGATGAGGAGGTACAATTAAAACTAATGGACCCAAACCGACATAAATAAAATAACATTACTAATGTAATATGGCCCAATTAAGGGGTAATGTGCCACTATTTAGGAATTAACAAAGTAGAAGCAATAAGCTATGCAAAATCCATCAGAGGCCCCTATAAGAAAGGAGGAAGACAAAAAAAGATAGCTATAGAAATACCTCAAGAAGAAAAAGGATTCAAAAGAGAAACACCATTAAGAAGATCTTCCACTCCCAGGTATCAAACTAGTTTTCTTGGTTCATGTTATTAATGTAATAATTTTGGGCACAAAGTTGTGAATTGTAGAGCCGATACCAAGAACAAAAGCAACGAGGAAGGTTATGCAAAAAATATTTATCCAAGAAGATCTTATGAAGCAAAGAATAATAGATACAACATATTTGGATCATTGAGTGAGGAAGTAGAATGCTACAAGTGCAACAAATTTGGACATATGGCTAAACATTACAGAATCATTGTTCCTCCAAGGGAACCAAGAAGAATATAAACATTCATAAGAAAAAACCATAAGGGATATGGATAAGAAAGAAGGATCAATTAAACACTGAAGAATGCAACCTTACTCTAGAAGCTCAACACAAGAAACATGGATGGTATGTTTATAATGGATGCTCAAAGCATATGACATGTGATAAATATAGTTTTCTGACATTGAAGAAAGAAATAGATGGATCAATTTCATTTAGGAATGAAAACTCAACCAAAATTATTGGAAAAGAAACATTCAAGCTCGAAAGTAAATATGTCATGGGAGAAAATGTTTTACTGGTCAAAGACATGAAGCAAAATCTGCTAGGTGTAAGTCAAATGTGTGATCAAGGACACAGAATTGTGTTTGAATCAAAGAAGTGTGAGATAAGGAAAGTAGAATTAGGAAATTTGGTGGCTACAACTATAATAAATCCAAACAACATATATGTTCTAAATGAAATTGGAAAGGAAAGATGTTTCTTAGGAAAGGACGATGAAAGTTGGCTTTGGCACAGAAGAATGGGCCACATACTAATCTAGTTATACCAAAAAGAATGAAGGGATTGAAAGATGAAATTTTTTTCATGCTACTAGTTGATGACTACAAAAGAATGAATGCAATTTTCTTTCTCAAGAAGAAGTCATAAGCATTCGAAAACGTCAAGACATACAAAGCGATGGTTGAAAATGAGACAGAGTTGAAAATCAAGTGCTTGACATCAAACAATGGAGGATAAATTACTTCAAAGGAATTAATGGAATTATTTATTGAACATGCAATAAAGAGGAAATTCTCAGTAGCCAGGACACCTCACCAAAATGGAGTTGTTGAAAGGAAGAATAGAATAGTACAAGAAATGGCCAAAACTATGTTAATGGATTCCAAGTTGATAGATGTTTTTTGGGTACAAGTTGTGCATAAAACAATTCACATTGAGAACAAAGGGATGCTTATAAATAATAGTGATAAGACTCCATATGAGCTATGTAAAGGAATACCAACAAATATGAAGCACTTCAGAATTTTGAGAAGAAAAAGATACATCAAAAGAGAAGATGGCAGAATTGGGAAATGTGATTCTCGAGTTGATAAAGGAATATTGGTTGGGTACTCAATAAAAATTAAAGCATACACATTCTTCAATCTAAGACTCAACATAATAGTAGAAAGAATCAATGTGACAATTGATTAGACAGACAGATGAAATATAAAATAAAGTAACAAAGATTCAGTGGAACAGGGTCACAAAGAAGATTTGAAAGAAGAAGAAGAAGTAGATTAAGAATTAGATGAAGAAGAAGAGCATACCAAAGCACAACAATAAAAAAAGGATCTTCAAGTACTTAGAAAGAAGACTACCAAACGAGTTCAGAAAAATCATCTGTCAGAAAAGATCATTGGAAATAAATATGCGGGAGTTGAAACCCGAAGAAGAATCCGCTCACCAGAACAGCAACACATAGCACTACTATCTACTATTGACCTGAGTAGTTTTGAAGAAGCCAACAAGGATGAACATTGGGTAAGAGATATGGATGAAAAACTAGATCAGATAGAGAAGAATGATACATGGGAACAAGTTCCAAGACCGAAGAACAAGAACGTCATTGGTACAAAGTGGGTTTTCAAAAATAAGTTGAATGAGGATGAACAAGTTACCAGGAACAAAGAAATATTTTTATGCAAAGGATACTCTCAAGTTGAAGGTATAGATTTTGAAGAAATGTTTTCCCAAGTTTCTAGGATGGAAGCAATTAGATTTATCTTCACCTATTCTTTTTCAAATATAATCAAGGTCTATCAGATGGAAGTAAAGTCATCCTTTCTAAATGGAGAATTAGAATAAGAAGTCTACATCGAACAACCTGAAGAGTTCATGTTATCAAAAAAGGAAGATTATGTTTTCAATCTAAATAAAGTGTTATATGGACTCAAGAAGGCCTCGAGAGTGTGGTATTCAAGACTGGACAAATACCTAAAACAAAAAGTGTTCAAGAAAGGAAATGCAGACAATAATCTCTACATAAAGGTAAATCAAGATAGTATTCTAATGATTGAAGTTTATGTTGATGATATTATCTTCAAAAGTGATGATGATAGGATGAGTCATAAATTTTCCAAACACATGCAAAATGAATTTGAGATGTCCTTAATTGTAGAGTTGTCTTTATTTTTAGGTCTCCATATATGTCAAAGCAACAAAGGTATGTTTATATCTCATACCAAGTATATCAAAGAAATGTTGAAGAAGTTTGGAATGACAGATTGCAAACCAGTCAGTACTCCTATGCATACCAATTGTAAGTTAAGTAAGGAAGATGATTCTAAGAATGCAGATCATAGATAGTCTAGATCAATGATTAGCATATTACTGTATGTAACATCCTCTAGACCAGATGTGATGAAAGAAGTTGGATAGGTTGCAAGGTTTCAATAAGCACCAAAGGAATCACATGTTATGTAAGTAAAGAGGATATTCATATACCTCAAATGTATCAAATAGTTTGGATTATGGTATCCAAAAGGGAAGGATCTATTTATTTTCTCCTACACATATGTAAATTGGTCAGATTGCATTAATGATAGAATAAGTACAAGTGGAGCATCTTTATACTTGGGTGAGTGTCTAGTATCATGGTTGAGGAAGAAACAATCATCAATATCTTTGTCTATAGCAGAAGAAAAATACATTGTAGCAACAACTTGTTGTACTCAAGTTCTTTGGATGAATCATAACCTAAAGGATATACACGTAAAGTGTGATGATCCCATTTCAATACTTTGTGTTGTACCTTGACCAAGTTTTGAGGAAACATTGGTCATGTTTGACCACTTTTGGGAGTTCGACAGGCTAGTCGAAAATGGATCACCTAGGTGGAGCCGAGATCATGAGATCTCGCTTGTTTTGCAAGCTTGTGGACCGAGCAAAGGGTTTTAGGGTTTCTGTAATGGGTTAAAGGATGTTAGCCCATGGGTTTACCCATGTTTATGCCTTTTTGTAAAAGTATAAATAGAAGGAATGTAATGTAGAAGTAAGTGGTGTAAGTAGCTATGTGCTAAGTATAAGCTTAGTGAAAGCAATGTAAGAGATTTGATTGATTGTGTATGTGCATAGTAAGGATCTGTGCTAGTAAAGAGTTGGCTTTGTGCCTTGACATAATTTTGGGAAGGAGGATCTGGTGCACAACATACAAATTTCCTGTCCTCTATGGAGTTTGGTTCTATGGATTTGTGCACATGAGCAGATGAAGGTAAGAAGATTGAAGGCTAATAAAGAAGAAGAAGAAGTTGGTGGACATAGCCCCACACTGGGGTGAACCACGCATATCTTATGTCTTGATGTCATTTGATGTCATTGCTTAGTGCTTGATGGTATTAAATATAAATGAATGTTAGATACAAGCTGATGTTATGTGCTAAGTGAATGAAAGTAATTGATCTTTATGGTTACTGCGTTGATCTGTAATAAGGGTTTAATCTGTGATGTGACTGAGATTCAAGAAACTAATGCATGTTGTTGGCTAAGTTCCCTGTTAAGTATTGTAATCACATATCTGTGTCCCATCCTAGTTGTAGACACCTGAGTCTTGCAACTCTCCCTGCCTCTAACTCAGGTGAGATTTCATCTGCTTCACAGGTGTTGCCGAAAGGGCCGGTAGTTAGGGTTTTGTTGGTGCGATGTTGAAGCCTTGAACCGTAGTTCTTCCCCTATGCCAAAAAATGGTTCTGTTGCCAGGACTTGAAACTGTGATTGTTGGGAACTGAAGAAAAAAAAAAACTTTGTGTGTAGATCTATTGTTGTAGTGTGAAGTATTCTATTTGACTTGCGAAGCTCTATGATAAGAAAGAAACTGGATCTGAAGAAAAGAGGTAAGATCCTAAAGATTTTTGCTTTGGTAAAGGTAATATAAGTGGAAATTTTTGCTTCGAAAGTATGTATATAGGTATGTTTGACATATTTTTTTATATCCTGAATGTTAGGGCACAGTTAGAAGAAAGAGTTGAATTGAATAAATTTGATAGAAATAGAGAAAAATATGTTATTCCTATGTATAGAAAGAATTTTTGGACTAATAAGTGGATGCAGGAACCTAGAAAGAATTTTTGCAGATTACAAATCCAGCATTGTTATCCCAATGTGCAGTACATGAAAGGTTGGGGCTCATTTAAAAGAAAGAGAGGAATAACAATGTGCTATAATTGTAGAATATCAGGACATCTTGCTAAGGAATGGCCTAGTACAGGTCCTATTTGTCTTTTTTGTAAATTTATTGGTCACGAGGTTGAGGATTGCCCAAGAATGATTGCTAAAATTGAAAAGATGAATGTGAGACAAGAAAACTATAAAGAAGGTCAAGAGACTAAGGATATGTTAGAAAATCAGAAAGAGAAAGAATCATAGAAAACTCAGGCTATGTTAGTACAGTTAAAAGAAGCAATGGATGACCACAAGGATGTCAGTTTGTCAGAGATCTTCAAATAAAAATAGTGCATAGTCACAAGAATAGAAGGCTTCGACATAGAATATGTATTGGATGAAGAAACACATATGAACATTATGTTAGAAAGCACTTGGGAAATTTTGGGAATGCCTGCTATGATACCTTCATTGGGAAGGATAGGCTTGTTTAAAGGAAAGATGATAACCCTATGTGGAAGAGTTACTAACATACCTATTATTTCTCATGAAACATCAATTGAAGAAGAGTTTGAATTAATTAAGTTTATTGATAACAACGCCCCTTTTCCACTTTTGTTAGGAACGACTTGGATTGAGAAGGATCAGATCAAAAGGAAAGAAGAGGAGGAATCCACATAACAAAAAAGGAAAGAGCTAAGGGACCTCATAACCAGAAAAATAGAGTGACTAATAGAAGAACACGAGGATAAGTCGAAGAAATAGAGGGCAAGAGAATTAGCTATCAAATTTGAAAGAACGCAAGAAGGTTTGAAGGACCTATCCATACAAGAAGAAATCATGTCCACCCAGAACCTAGTACGAAAAGAGGTATTACCTTTGAACCCTTTGAAATAACATCAAAAATGCGAAGTCACTATGCTACGAAAAGACAAGAATAAGAATGGAAAGGGGAATCCAGAGATTCTGATCACAGAGAAGAAGGCAAGGAAACTCAGTAAAAAGAAATCCAAGATAGAAAAACTATAGGAGGATCCAGAAAAGACTTTGCAAGAGGTAGATATGCATAAGTTGAACCTTGTCAGAATAACAGAACCACGCAGAATGGGACTTCACCATGATGAATCTATTTGACCATTGGAAGCGCCCCAACCATTAGAATAATGCTCTGGAACAACTAGAAACATAGTCATTGATGGAAAGATCGTCATTGGACTATTGGGACGGCACCATAATGGACTGATTCACATTGATTGACACATTCTTGCCCATTGGAGGAATCTAGTACGATGCTTGATTATTTAACCCGTCAGACGTTGCATCGAGACCACGTTTTTCCACTTGTTATTATCTGAGCTAATAGAGAATCGATTGCATATCACGCTATGATTTCTAGACCTCTCCATCCGTTTGATTACCTCTCTTGTCCATTTAGCTACCCGATCCATTTGATTAGAAGTGTGAATGTCGGGCAGACATAGTGCATTAGATAAGTCTGTGGAGGAGATTCTCGTGGATCTCATGGCTTAGAGAGTTATGTCTGTAGGAATATAGGCATTGTCGAATGGAGGATTACAAGCACCCCCCTCGACTGGATGTCATTCTAGCCGTACTACTGAGAAGCAATTCAAGCACCATGATGATATGGCTAACGTGAAGCATATCACATCGGTCTTGCCATATTATATACCTCCTTTAGCTAGCATGGTTATCCGCAATAGTATCCCACATGAATTTGAGTACACGTTGATCACTACGTACATCTCGAAGGGGATACGCATTGTTGGAACCCAGTTAGGACACATCCCAGCTCTGAAGAACAACGAATTTAACCTCGGAGACATGAAGAACTATGTGATTCTCTCACGACATAGGTATTTGATGAATATGACTGGGAAGAAGTTGCGCATAGTCTCCTAGCTGTGGATCAAGGAGCTTGCGCAATCAACGATCTTGAATGTAATGAATATCCCTCATTTTGGCCGACATCAGGAGGTTAACGCTTGCGTTAAAATCCTCCTATCGTGATATCCCAGAGGATATCTATGGCTTGATAGGCGCATCACTATGGATCCAACATTGATCCACCTCATCATAGGACTGAGCATGCAGGGACGAGAACCTCAACAGTTCTACCTAGAGAAGACTTTAGATTGCTCCTTGGCACAATGCATAAAGGAGGATTATGGCGACGTAGAGAAGGGAAAGTGAGGCTAAAATTTAGCCTCCATCCAGGATGGTGTAGTGTGGCTATCTTGTTAGCTTATAGCTAGAAAGATCGTCAGAAATAACTATCCCACACAGGTAACTGGATTCGTATTAGACCTCGTAGGAAAGTGTGTGGAGGGGACACAAATGAACTGGGTGAGTTACCTCGTCAATGAGATGGAGAAGGACTGTCGTGAAGCATAGGATCAGGGCTATGAATTCCATTTTAGTTGGTTACTGGTACAGATCTCATTTGTCTCTTGGTAGATGTCAGAAGGAGAGACATTTCTAGAAGTTGAGCCAACAGAGCCGTTGGCCGCAAGGTTCTCCACCTTGTGGTATAAAAATTATATGTCGAAGAAGTGTTAGTTGAATGTTGTCTTCCATGCTTACTACCAGCAGATGAACTGTGCTATTGAAGCATTTCCGTGCTGGACACCAAATACATTGCACCAGTACAGACCGATAGCGAAGTTTCGTGCAAAGCGACACTTTATCTACATCACTGCATGCCGGGATGAGAGTAAGGAGGAATGGCAGTCCTGTTATAAGTTCACCGATGAAGATATGAAGGAAATCACAAAACAATGGACAACAGATTTCCTTTTACTAGTTGAGGATGCAGAACTCTCTAACCTTGACATCATTGGAAGCCCCTTGGTCACCCAGGTCAAACATGATGGATAGACTAGCGCAAAGAAAAAAAAGAAAAATGAGGTAGTGAAGAACATAGAAACTAATGACTAGGACAATGCCTCAGAGAAAAGCAGGCCTGACTCACCTGCAAGAGGAGGAGGAGTCGAAGTGAACCAAGAAGAAGGAGGGGAATAAGGAGAAAAGCAAGACAAAGGAAAAGTTACACCACCAAAGGATCCCCCTATCGAGGTTGAAACATCGAAGAAGCAAAAGGTTTCTCCGCATAAACCCTCATCAAGAAAGAAGACGTATGCTAGTAAGTCCAAGATGAAGTCCACGCTCATAGAGGGTGAAATCTATCTAATCATCACAGTTGTGGAGGATGCTTAAGAGGATATCTTGCAACGCTATGGAGAAAAGTAGGAGATGATGTATCAAATAATATAGAAGGTGTTGAAGGAGATACAACAAGCCATACATTCGAGTCGCACAGTACCTACTGGGCCTTCTTTGTCGAAAATTGTTGAATTGGGGGATGAGCCCACCCAATTACGAAGATTAGCGGATGCAACAAAGGTTCAACTTCAGTGAGACCAAGAAGAAAAGGAGTAGGCTATAGAAGCCTTAAAGAAAGAAAAGGAGTAGGTCTTAGAGAAACTTTGAGTTGCACAAAAGGAGAAAGATGAAATTTGGGCAATGTTCAAGGAGGACAATGCAAAGGTACGGGAAGAAAAAGACCAACTGGTCACAAATAAGACTGGGATCAAAGAGGCAGTTACTAAAGCACTTTTCCCTATGCCAGGATTGGCACAGGAGGAAGAAGAGTTAGTTGAGATTCAAGTGGGGAAGCTCATTGAGGCCATTCAGTAGCTTCAAGCAAGAGTAATAGAGTTAGAACTCCAAGCAGTGCCGAGCATTCCGCAAGAAGTGCATGATCAGAGGGAGGAAGTCGCTAGAAGCACAATTGGAAGGATCAGGGAACTCGCAATAGAATGTAATAAATTAAGTAATTGTAGTTCGCAGACCTGTGAATGCCTCGCATAAGATCCATAGCTAAGGAAAATCAAAGCACAGCTCAAGGAGGCTCAACAACAGGCATCCATAGTGCAAGCACAGATGAAGTCATTCACTATAGTTGAAAAAATGAAGAGATCATAGGGGCAACACGTAGTCTAGTAGCATATTACTACCATCTAGAGAAAAGTCATGGAGGTTACACAAACATTACAGCTGGTGCAGGATAAAGCCTGCACGATTTTTGAAGATATTGAAGGACAAGGCTTGCATCTAGACCAAGTGGTTGTGACAGTGGAACAATGCATGGAAGGTCATGTTACAGAGAAAGTGATTCAGGAGTTCGTTGAGTAGGAGGCTCCAAGTTGAGGCAGCTTGATCTAAGCTTGAGGCCTTTGAAGGAGCATTTCCCAGAGCTAAGTGAATCGGGATGAGTCACATGTGAGTGTTGGGAGACTGTTGGCCCTTGACCAAGTTTTGAGGAAACATTGGTCATGTTTGACCACTTTTGGGACTTTGACGAGATGGTCGAAGATGGAGTGCCCAGGAGGAGCTGAGATCATGGGATATCGCTTGTTTTGCGGGCTTGTGGACCAAGCAAAGGGTTTTA
>JASDQU010108176.1:199562-211740 GCA_032191745.1 Picea mariana | reverse complement strand
CCCTGTGTGCAAAGTAGATGTTAAATGATGCTTTCTTTTATAATTTTACAGTCAAGTTTAGAACAGATTTTTAATTAGAACAAAACATAGTTTTAATTTGGGTTTTCTTTGACAAGGATTAATGGATGGATAGATTTAATTCCATCTTTTAGTTACAACTTGCTTACTTCAGTTTTATATAGATTTCATTTAATTAGTTGTTGGTTAATATAGATTGTTAATTTACTTTTTAATATCAATTTTTAATTTCAGTTTTTAGTCATTTCTTTATTGTAGTTTGAATGATTAGAGTAGACATAGCATAGTTTTCTTTTACGCAATTTCCTTTCATAGATTAAAATGCAATTAAATTTCTTAGTTAAATAATGATGATCTCATTATGTTGTTGATGGTTTATACATGAATATGCAGGGTATTTAACATTACTTTTATCATGGCTAAGTTTTCATTGGATTGTTTACTCCACACCTTTCATTTTTCCATCGAGATTAATGTTGAGCTTATACCATTGGAATTGTCCTTTGTTGTAAAGTGTCATTGAGATATCATCCGTCACCACCGAAGGCATTCACACAACCACCAACATTATATTTGAATTGTCATAAGTTAAAAGAATAGTTTTCCTACTTTCATAGATATAGTTTCTTGCTTTCATAGCTTAGGAAATAGTCTTATGTGTTGTTGTAGGATAGATAGACTTTTCTTTGATAGATTAGATAGAAGTTTGCTCAAGAATTAGTTCTTAGTCTTTCTTGCTCTCAATAGACTAGATTTCCTTTCATGCATTGCATTGAGCATTTAAATTTCCTTTCATGCAAGAGAAATAGTTTTTCATTAGGCATTTAGTCCACTTGCCTCTTAGGCTAGATAGTTGTTCAATGAGAAGTGTTTCTTGTAGTAATTAGTTTCCTTTGCTTACTTGTCTTTTGCTTTTGTAAGTTAGTTAGTTTCCTTTTCTTACTTGTCTCTTGCTTTAGTAGGTTAGTTAGGTGTCTTTTCTTACTTGTCTATTTGCTTTAATAGGTTAGATAGGTGCTTTTTCTTACTTTCTTATTTATTTTATTTCATAGGGTAGTTTCTCATTGAATGTAGGTTGGCAAGTTAAAGAAGTTTGTTTTTTTCATTTGCTTACTATACTTAGTAGTTTTATTTTTCTTATTGTTAAACTAGTTTTCTTTACATAGAATTTTCATTTGCTTTCCTAGGAACTATCCATTGACCCTTGGCCCAAAAGTACTTAGGTTACCTAGTTTCAAGTTTCTTAGTAGGGTTTTCTCATTAGATAATTTTTCTTGAGTAGATTAGCCTTAGATAGCGGCCTTCCTTAGTTAGACTATACCCCTACCATCCTTCTACCTTTGCATATATTTTTCTACAACTCTAAGTTTACTTACCCCGAGTTGACAATTTAATTAAGGATTTTTAAGTGTCTTTTTAGTGCATATAGAACACCCATCATTTTTGGCGTTGTTGCCGGGGATTTGTCCAAGGTAAGAAGTAATTAGGAATTAGACCATTTCTAGACATTAGAATTAGTTTGGTGGTAGGGGAACCTTAAGACGAGAGGTAAGAACCTGTGCATCTACTATAACAGGTTCCCCCAAACCTAATGGTAGTTTTTCTTTTTGTTTCTATGAATAGACCTAGGAATCAAATGGTATAGTTTTCTCTTTGTTTTTACTTTCTTTAATGGATAGGCCTAGAGACCCACAAGGTAGATACATTAAATCAAAATCAGACCTTTCAACCAAGGTTTCTTCTGATCTCTTTGGGGGAAGGAACGTTCCGCTTATAAAATCCGTAGACCAATACCGAAAAACAAAAGCTAGCTCGACTCAAAGAGCTAAAATAGTCTCTGAAGGGACTAACCTAGGGAGAACTATAGAACAAGAAACTGAAGAATCAATCATATTAGGATAGGAGGCAAGACCACTCGAGTCTTCCACAGAACCAAACAATACAACCTTTGTTTTTACACCACCACCAAGGGACCCTAATTTTAAGGACATCATAGACCCTGAATAGGTGAATCTTTTGTTTGGTAGTTCAGCCAATGTAATCATCTCTCAAATTGACATAGAAAATTTGGCACCAATAGTCTCAACCGGCTCGAGAAGAGTCCCAGACATCCAATCTGTAGAAAGACCTTTCCATCAAAGGGAAACCTTGTTTTCTTCAAAGATAAAACCACCTAGGTACTCTCTTTTTGGAAATCAAGCCAATATGGATGATTAGAAGGACCATAACAATGTAAGACATAGAGAGGAAGAAGAAACTAGAAACCAAACCAAAAAGACCTTCGGGTTTCCGATTTTAGACACCACTCCAAATGTCAACATGAAGAATATTCCTCTCTCAGCACTGCCTACCTTTTATGGTAAAAACAATGAAGATCCAGACACAATCCTATTTGAATTTGACATCTTGTGTAGGAGCTACAACTACGTACAATATGCCCAGAAATTAAAACTCTTTCCTACCACCCTCAAAGACTATGCACTAAGATGGTTCATGGGGTTGGTAGAATCCAGTATTAGGTCTTGGGAATCCATGAAAGACATATTTCTCAAGAAGTACCAAGGCTACTGCAAGACCAAAGAGTCTCGTAATGACATTTTTAAAATCCAACAATTAGAAGACGAGACCCTCAAAGATTATATGGAAAGATTTGGTTATATCTCCCAGAAGTCAAAATACCATGACCTCCCAGAGGATGCAATTAGGGCTATTTTCCTTAAGGGAATTTCAGAAGAATATTTAGAGATGCTTAACCTGATAGCATCAGGTGACATATCTCATAAACCATTTTTTGAAATATGTGAAATGTGTAAAAATTACTCAAGGAGTAGAGCCAAAATAGGGAAGAATGTTTGGGACCCTTACAATAGAAGCTTAAAACCAGTTAGTTTAGGTGGTATCACGAGAGCATAGATAGGGAACCTTTTAGAAAACTTTAAGACTGACATCTTAACCACAATAGGTTCCCAGTTGGATACCCTTAAACTCAAAAAGAAATAGGAGAAGGAAAATGCAACAATCAGCATATATTTCCCAAGATGCAGGAGGAAGCATTCCTCAAGGGAGTGCCCATTAGATAACATTTCAGATTGTGGCTTCTGTACAAAAAACCATGTGACTGAAAAATGTCCATAATTGCTCGATTTATTAGCCATATATAGGAGTGGGGATCCTCGGGAGTCTTTTTATGCACCTAGGAGGCCATGGCAACCTAGGAATCAACCTACATACCCAGATCTATAGTCTCAAGTTCCACCCTATTATAAACAACAACAGTGGAACTCACCAGGTTGGAAAAACTAGTCTACTCAGTACCAACATCCTTGGATTCAAGGATGGAGGGGAGGACACAACCAAGGAAACCCGTAATCTCCACCTATCCCTATGTACAACCATCCTTATTCTCAGTTCTCATCGAAAACTTTGCAACTTTTGCCAGGTTTTGTTCCACCACCTTTACCTCCTATCCCACAACAACAACCACTACAATTTCAAAATGAAAGATCCTCGAAACCGACACTATTACCGGCACAGCCACTGCCGAATCCTAATAATAATCCTCCTCAACCTCTTAACAATGTTGAGATGCAGGCCTTCCCGACATATGTTATTACTCCTGTTCCATTACAAGAAATTCAATTAAGATCAGGAAAATTTCTAGAGAGGCAAAGACCCTCAGTAGTCATCCAGAAAGAAGAATAAGAAGAAATCACCAAACAACCCATGGATGACACTAGGTGGGAAGATGTTAATGTCATGAAGAATCAAGAATCCAAGCTTCCCCAAAATGAACCTTCACAAATTATGAAGGTCCCTCCTTATCCAGACCAATTGGTAATTGAGAAACCTACCACCTGACCGTAATTTGACATTTTGAATGAGTTGAAAAATATTTGTGTCAATATTCCCCTACTTCAAGCTATTAAAGAAATTCCTATCTACGATAAGGTAGTCAAATAATTGTGTATCAAGAAGCCAAGTAGGAAGCAAAAGGACCCTCCTACAATACACTTGGTAGGACGACTCTCTGAGTACATATCAGAGCAGCCAAAGCTACCAAAATATGGGAATCCAGGAACCCCAGTAGTGACCATAACCATTAATGAGGTCTCCATTGGAAACACTCTCATAGACCTAGGGGCAGCCATCAATGTTATAACCACTACTACCTTGGAACAATTACAGTTACAATCTCTTCTTCGGCCTACCCCAACCATTTTGGAATTAGCAGATAAGACTAGGGTTATACCTGAAGGAATTTTAGATGATATCATGGTTACTTTAGCCTCATGGGAGTACCCCATAGATTTTCTTGTCATTCATTCAAAGGATACTGCCAGAGGCCATCCCGTTATTTTGGGAAGACCTTGGCTAGCCACAACCAATGCATTTATTGGCTGTAGAGAAGGAGAAATGACCATCTCAAATGATCTCTCTATCCAGAACCTCACCATTTACCCTCCATCTCAACCTATTATGGAAAATCTATGGTGGCTTGAATATCCATACGAGAATGAAGATTGGGAAGAACCCGTATTGCTAAGTGACCATGCATGGGCACTTTAGGAGCACACAACAGAAAATGTGCTAAACCAATTCATTTTTTCTATTGCATGTGTGGATTTTCCACAGTCTTTTCCCCAATTTGAGTACATGTTTGGGGAAGAATTTCAAGAACAATTAGACCCATCCATTTTGTCTTCGACATCTTTTATTTTCTAAATAGACAAGTCTTCCATGTCTTATACTATGCCCTACGAGATTAGTCCAGGGAAATTTTTACATATAAACTCCGAGCTAGATACAGACCAACAGAAACAGTTAGTAGATATCTTTAAAGAACAATCAGGAGCATTTTCCTAGGAATACACTGACATGAAGGGTATACACCCTGACACATGCATCCACCACATATATACCCAGAGGGAAGTGACACATGTTAGGCAACCCCAGAGAAGGATGAACCCAACACTCAAAGACAAAGTCAAGGAGTAGATTCAAAAGTTGATAAATGTCAGATTTATCTATCCCATCTCCTACAGTAAGTGGGTATCCCCGCTTGTAGTGGTTCCAAAGAAAGTAATCAGGAAATGGAGAATTTGTGTTGATTTTCGGGAACTCAACAAGGCCACTCTGAAAGACTACTTTCCTCTCCCTTTCATTGACCAAGTTCTATATACCTTGTCTGGAAAGAAGCATTTCTCCTTTATATATGGGTTCAGTGGGTACAATCAGATTCTTATAGCACCTGAGGACCAGGACAAGACTACCTTTACCTGTCCTTGGGGCACCTATGCCTATAGGGTCCTACCATTTGGATTGTGCAATGCTCCTACCACATTTCAATGAGCAGTATTAGGTATATTTGTCCATATTATTCATGATTGTGTGGAGGTCTACATGGATGACTTCACAGTCTATGGCAACACTTACCAGGAAGCCTTAGACAACTTATAAAATGTCCTCATTAGATTCCAGGAAATGAACCTATCCCTAAGTCATGAAAAATGCAAAATGTTTTTAACTGAAGGAGTGGTTCTAGGAAATCATGTTTCATCTGAAGGAATAAAAGTCGATCCTGTAAAGATTGAGGTCATTATTAGACTTCCACCCGCCAAGACTCAGAAAGAGGTGATAAGCTTTCTTGGACATGCCAGATATTACCGACGGTTTATTGAAAATTTTACAAAGATTGTTGCACCTATGTTTGGATTATTGATAAAAAGATGTTGATTTTGTTTGGACTGAGAAGTGTCAAACTGCCTTCAAAACCCTGAAAGCTAAGTAGTCTATGGCATCATTTCTTAGAGGGACCAATTGGACTCTCCCATTTCATATATCCACGGATGTCTTCAACACTGCAATAGGAGGGGTATTAGGGCAGAAAGAGGACCAACAGTCCTATGCCATTTATTTTGTAAGAAATAACTTGTCCCCTGTCGAGTTAAACTACACAGTCACCGAGAAAGAGTTATTGGTAGGTGTTCATTCTATTAACAAGTTTCGTCATTACATTACAGGCTATGAAGTATTTGTACACACTGATCATTCCGCCATTAGGTTCCTCATGAACAAACCTATAACGAATGGCCGAGTGACTAGGTGGCTTTTCTTATTGAAAGAATTTAATATCACTGTGCTTGACCGACTTGGAAAGGATAATGTAGTAGATGAATTTCTTTCTCGAATAAAAAATGAGGATGATGATATCACTATAGATGATAGTTTCCCAGATGAGCACCTCTTTGCCCTTTCTGTCAATACCCCATGGTTTAAGGATATGGCAAACTATCTAGACACTAGGAAGTTACCATCTCATTTGTCACCTCATGAAAAGTGGAAAATTATTACACAGAGTGCTAATTACTCTTGGGTTGGTCATGATATTTTTCGTACAGGTCCTGATTTGATTATTCGTAGATGTGTCCGAGAGGACGAGGTACCTGATATACTACGAAGTTGTCATGATGGATCATGTGGTGGCCATTTCTCTGACAAACGTACAACATATAAGATATTACATTCAGATTACTATTGGCCTAGCATTTTCAAAGATGTTGCCGAGTATGTGAGAAGTTATGATAGTTTCCAAAGGATAGGAATACCTACGTCATCTAAAGAAATGCCTTTGTAGGCCAAAGTTATGATAGAACCCTTTGAAAAATCGTCCCTCGACTTTGTAGGACCAATTTCACCCATGTCCCATAGGAAGAACTATATTTTGGTTTGTATGGACTATGTCACCAAATGGGTAGAGGAAAAATCCCTTTTCAGGGCCACAGAGAAGTCTGTTGTCATATTTATCTATGAATACATATTTACCCACTTCGGTGTCCCTTGTGAAATTGTTACTGAACAAGGCACTCAATTTACTTCCAAGATGATGAAAGAGATAATAGAGAAATATGGGATTAAACATCGTAAATCTTCTCCATACCACCCGTAAGACAATGGTCAGGTAGAATCCACAAAAAAAGTTCTGGAAGCCATCTTGACCAAGACCATTCAGTTACATCACCAGGATTGGGATGATAGGCTCCCAAAGGCTTTGTGGGCATACCAGACTACCTGGAGGAATACCACTGGGCATACCTCTTATGAGCTAGTGTATGGGAAACAAGTAATCTTACCTATAGAATTCCAAGTAAGGACCTTTCGTATTTCCATAGAGTTAGGATTGAACCTGGATGAGGCTCAAAAGAAACAATCCCTACAACTAAATGAGTTGGATGAAATCAGGAAAGATTCCATCCAATGGACGATATTAGTCCAGAACTAGAGGAGCAAGTGGCATGAAAAGTTTATTAAGAAGAAGCACTTCTAGCCTGGTGATTGGGCCTTATTGTTTTATTCCCGATTCAAAACCTTCAAAGGCAAGATCACCACCCGGTGGTTGGGCCCTTATGAGGTAGACACTGTATATGACAATGGAGCTGTAAAAATTAAAACAATTGACGATGGACAAGTCTCCTTTGTGGTAAATGGACATAGACTTCAATTTTATCATAAGCCCATTTCCAAAGAATATTTTCTATAGGTCATGACAGCTGACAAGGAATTGGACTTAGTAGATGGGGAAGTCCCCCCTTGTTCTTGAAAAATTTTCTGAGTTTCCTACTGTATATATGTAAATAGTTTTTGCATTTTGTTAATAAGGCAATTCTAGATATTTATGTAAGTAATTATTTCACCGGGAGTACATAGTTTCAAGGATCTTTCTTCAAAACATTGTTATAATTGAATTTTGTGTCTGTTAAAGCATCAAATGAATATTGAATTACTGTAGCTAGCCGTATTTTTGCAAACATTCTCATTTTTTAAGGTATTCTAAAGCAGTTTCTCTTGAAACTCTTCACCACCGTATAAGGAAGTGATATTGTAACTATAAAGCCTAGAGGTCTCTCGTACATTTTTTCCAAGAAACCTGAGTAATTAAGTCAAGTGTCTTTATCAAAGAGTAACAAGGTGGTCTAATTAGTAGTTGGTCATGGAAACATCATAATAATTACAAAAGAAGAAAATAAGTTGAGCCTAGAGATACCTTTCTATTATGTCTCAATGGTACCATCCACTACACATTAAATAGCTTGATTATATCATATCTTTAGATAGGCCACGTCCACTTAAGTACCCCTTACATCAAGACAATCACTAAGAAATATAACGGAAAGTGATCCTCTAACATAAATACCATCCCAATTAAAAAAAAGAAATAAAAAAGTTGTTTTCCGAGTTGTTCCCCCATCTTCTTGCATAAGCAATCTTATACTAAAATCTTAAAAGATGCAGGGCCAGTCTCTAAGGGTTTAAGAGGCTAACCCGACGGGATACTGAACAGGTCTACTGGAAGTGGGTACCGGCCTATGGTATGACTAGGTAAACCTGCCAGAGTACTGAACAGGCTTGCTGGCAGTGGGGCATTCTACTTAGCGAGGATGATAATCTGAAAAAAAAAATAATAAATTTAAACTTGTCCTGATGTACGACATTACTTGTAGACAAAGATGACATGGAGTATGTGTGGTTAAGCTAAGTTTAATGAATCTCATCAACTTTCCACTAGGAAATGACTCTAAGAATATCTTGAAACTCTCTTGCCAACCTCTTCTTATCTATATATAGGATCTCTTATCCTATAGGTGGGGCCATCTTCTAACTGTCTCGTCAGACCAAGCTGTGAAATTTTATCTTTACACTTGACATACTATAAATCTTCTGCTATTGGGGGATACTGACTAGTTTCCTATACTTTTGATTGTGAGGTGTCATAATACTTAGGTGTGGGGGAGCGGTTCATGAGCTAACAAATAATCATTTCCTAGAGAAATAAGTCTTTGCAAGATTTTTTGTATTATTTATATGATACATGTTATTACATTGATAGTCATGTTATTTTTGAAATGCTTAAACTCTTGTGTGCTATAAATTACTGAACACATCCTTAATAGACCACTATTTATCGATTTATCGTTCATTACAAGCTGCATATTGTAGGTTTGACAATACATTTTATGCTTGCTTTAACTTGTTCATTATAGGTTTTTGACATTATATGTCATATGCAAGAAGATTGTGTGAGCAAGGAGCATCTTGCCTCTTCTCATTAACTATTGTGATTGTCAAAAACACTTTAAATTTGCAGGCTATCCATTATAAGAGGTGAAAATTCACTTAACATAGAAGTATCGGATGAAGTACCGGATGAGGTGTCATATGAGATGTCATTTGAAGTGTCGAACGAAGTGCCATACACACTAGTAACTGACATAGATTCTAGGTAACCAGAATTCAATTCCATTCAATTATATTGGTTGCAGGCATTGATTAAAAGATGCTTCATATGTTCATGATCAAATGTCCAAGTCAACAAACTTGGACATTGATCTAACCACGCACTACTACATTTCCCCAAAGCTTGCCATCAAATTCAAATTTCCCAGACATGGCAGCTTGCGTGCATATGTGGGCAACGTACTCCACCATAATAGCATCCAAAATCAGGCTGGGCACTCTATTATGTCACTTTCCCTTGCCATTTTCTCTGCCCTGTGTTAAGGAATCGTTCCCAACCTCTGCCAATTCATCCCCTATTCAAATCGCACTCAAACCATGCCGAATTCATTCCATCTCTTGTCCTATTCATGCCCTTTCTTGGTTCAATTCACCTCTATCACAATTCCTAGGAGATACGAACCCTCCTCCTATGCAGACTTGTTTTCCATTCCCGAATTTGCACAGTGCAGGGAGGTGTTTTTGTGCGCAGGCTGGGGGCCATTTTTGTCTATCTTGTAGGGCCACGATGATGGCCTATCCATGCAATTTGCAGTTGGTTTTGATGGTAAGACAACACATGTAGGGTCTCTCACCTTTGAATTTACAGAAGAGTTCATTGCTTCTATAACAAAGCTCCCAAGAATGGGAGATAGATGGTTCAAAAAACACCAATTGCCGCGCTCAAGTTACAACAGGGTGTTTAAGACCAAATTTGAGAGCATTTCAGGAGAAAAAGGGTATGTTGAGGAGTGGATAAAGGTAGAATTGGTCAATCCCCTCATCGTCATCACAAGGTTAATTACATGTGAACGTGGATACTCTACTTTCAAAGCTTGTCATTTTAGATTGTTGGCTCATTTTTTGTTCAACAAACCCTTAAACTTCCCCTTCTATTTTCTCAAAATCTTGGAGAAGATGTCCTCTCAAGTGAGGAAAAATGTGACTAATCCCCACAATAGTCTCTTCCACCATGGCTTGATCAAGCTCCTTGTTCTAGCCGAGTTAGATAAACAGGGGAAAAATTGGGATGCCTTTATCTACCAATTTGCAAACCCTCACTTGATAGTTAAGACCGGAAAAAATCCACTTAGCCTAAAAAATATATCTCCATCCAAGCCTCACTTTCCAAGAACCCAAAACTCCCTTGCACAAACCCTCTCTTTGCCGGAACAATACCAAATTATTGTTGATATCCCTTCTTCTTCATCGGGTAAAAAGACAAAGAGAAAAAACCAAAAGAAGCCCATTGTTGACCCCCCAATTCCTTCACTCTCTCTTGATCCTACACCTAAAAAGATTCAAGAAGTAATGCAGCAAGACTTTCCCATCATTCTTATAAACAAGAGGGGAGCCAATCGATTTGGTAAGGGACCCTTTCAGAACAGTACCTGGAACACAAGAATCAAGCCTTATGCAAAACCTCCACCTACTTCAGATCCCATCCAAGTGTCCTCCGACCTTGAAATCCCTCATAAGAAACTTAGGGAAGTCTCTGCAGATGGATTAGAGCCACTAAGGAAAACAAAATCGGAACCTACCTCAACTTAAAAATCTCCCATCACTCCTACTTCACCCATGCCCAATCTAGATCTTAAAACTGATAGATTTTCCACATCCCCCAAAGAATCTAAGCCTTCCTCAAAGATCACGGATTCTATCCAAACCATAGAGCAGCTACAAAAAGAAAATCATCAGCTTCTCCAACAGTTGGAAGAGAGGAAGACAATAGATGTACACCTTCATCACGACAATGCAGTCCTTCAGGCAAAGGTCAACTCCCTTCAACGGTTGGTTGATGAAACGACTAAATCTAACCGCAGCCTTAGAGAACAACTAAAGCAACACAAGAGGCACAAGGCTAAGCCTACACAACAAGAAGGAGAGGCTTTCAAAGATGATCCTCCTCAGCAAACCTAGTCACGAGGGGTAACTTCTTTTTGTTTGTAGTGGGACCTACAAAATCGTAAGTGTGGGGGTAATGTTGGGCCCGAGATATGATCATTTTTGTGATGAATATTAAACACTTTTGCAACATGTACATATGTGTTTTTCATCTTTTAAAGGATATTTTTGAAGAATATCATGATAAAATGGTATGATCACCATAAGGTATGTGTAATTCATGTTTAATGATTGAATCAAGTATAATTCATCATGTTTTATGGTTTCCAAGAGCTAATTCACACTTTTTTGGTGTTACAGGGAAAAAACGCACTATGTTTCTAGTTTTGACACTTGATTCGGCACTTGATCCGACACTTGTTCTGGCACTCGATCTGACACTCGTTCCAACACTCCGTATTGCACAGAAATGGAAGGCGAGTTGGCGGTTATGGCATTTGCGGCCAGTGTTGGGTGAATCGGGAACATGGGTTTTGTTTGTCCTTATCCCCTCCAGCTGCTGAGCTCTAGACAACTCAGTTTCAGTTGTCCAAATAAAGTGATTATTGGCTCGCTCCATTTTATCTGTTAGGGCATCATTTATTGTAATTTTCTGAATTTAGAAGTGGTTCGACCCTCCTGTGGCTGACCACTTGGGTTCTAAGATTATAAATAGTGATAGGATGGTCAGTAGATTGTTAACCAAGTAGAAGAGCCATTATATTAAAGACAAATTCATTTTTCTCTGTTTTTGGTATTTTACATTGCCAGAATTGTGCCAGAACTATGTTTTCAAGCTTTCATGGTGAATTCGCCTTGTTAAGTTCATGGTGTGATTGTAGGAGGTAGCCACGAATTGCTGGGGGACCCACCAGTAGTCTAGTGATTGTTCTTATGTCTGTTTATGCAATTCCTAATTTAATTACTCTTTCCTATTTCTTGTACATGTATATATTTATTTAGTTAATTAATTTGTTGTACCTTAATTGTCTTGCTTTTCTTTTGT
>JASDQU010108176.1:179734-199454 GCA_032191745.1 Picea mariana | reverse complement strand
GTGCGCAATTAGAAAGTCTCTCTCTCTCTCTCTCTCTCTCTCTCTCTCTCTCTCTCTCTTTATACTAACCCCATGTGCAAAGTAGATGTTAAATGATGCTTTCTTTTATAATTTGACAGTCAAGTTTAGAACAGATTTTTAATTAGAACAAAACATAGTTTTAATTTGGGTTTTCTTTGACAAGGATTGATGGATGGATAGATTTAATTGCAGTTTTTAGTTACATCTTGCTTACTTTAGTTTTATATAGATTTCATTTAATTAGTTTTTGGTTAATATAGATTGTTAATTTACTTTTTAATATCATTTTTTAATTTTTGTTTTTAGTCATTTCTTTATTGTAGTTTGAATGATTAGAGTAGACATAGGATAGTTTTCTTTTACGTAATTTCCTTTCATATATTAAAATGCAATTAAATTTCTTAGTTAAATAATGATGATCTCATTATGTTTTCGATGGTTTATACATGAATATGCAGGGCATTTAACATTACTTTTGTCATGGCTAAGTTTTCATTGGATTGTTTACTCCACACCTTTCATTTTGCCATCGAGATTAGTGTTGAGCTTATACCATTGGAATTGTCCTTTGTTGTAAAGTGTCATTGAGATATCATCCGTCACCACTGAAGGCATTCACACAGCCACCAACATTATATTTGAATTGTCATAAGTTAAAAGAATAGTTTTCCTGCTTTCATAGATATAGTTTCTTTCTTTCATATCTTAGGAAATAGTCTTATTTGCTGCTGTAGGATAGATAGAATTTTCTTTGATAGATTAGATAACAGTTTGCTCAAGAATTAGTTGTTAGTCTTTCTTGCTATCAATAAACTAGATTTCCTTTCATGCATTGCATTGAGCATTTAAATTTCCTTTCATGCAAGAGAAATAGTTTTGCATTAGGAATTTAGTCCACTTGCCTCTTAGGCTAGATAGTTGTTCAATGAGAAGTTTTGCTTGCAGTAGTTAGTTGCCTTTGCTTACTTGTCTTTTTCTTTCATAGGTTAGTTAGTTTCCTTTCCTTACTTGTCTTTTGATTTAGTAGGTTAGTTAGGTGTCTTTGCTTACTTGTCTATTTTCTTTAATAGGCTAGATAGGTGTTTTTTCTTACTTGCTTATTTATTTGCTTTCATAGGGTAGTTGTTCATTGAATGTAGCTTGGAAACTTAAAGAAGTTTGCTTTTGTAATTTTCTTAATATGCTTAGTAGTTTGCTTTTTCTTATTGTTAAACTAGTTTTATTTACATAGAATTTTCATTTGCTTTCTTAGGAACTATCCATCAACCCTTGGCCCAAAAGTATGTAGGTTGCCTAGTTTCAAGTTCCTTAGTAGGGTTTGCTCATTAGATAGTTTTGCTTGAGTAGATTAGCCTTAGATAGTTGCCTTCCTTAGTTAGACTATACTCCTACCAACCTTCTACCTTTGGCATATATTTTTCTACAACCCTAAGTTTACTTACCTCGAGTTGACAATTTAATTAAGGGTTTTTAAGTGTCTTTTTAGTGCATATAGAACACCCATCATTTTCATTTTTAGAGAGTTTGAAAAGAGCTTAAAAAAGAATCCAAAGAGTTCATCTTTTAACGAGATTGAAACAAAGAATGAAACTGTGCTCAAAGTATCTGCTTCAGTTTTACACAATCTTGAAACAAAGAATGAAACTATGCTCGGGGTTTCTGCTTCATTTTTACACAATCTTGAAACAGAGAATGAAACTTTGCTCAGGTTTGGTTTCAATTTTAAACGAGCTTGAAACCAAAAATGAAACTATGCTCGAGGTTGGTTTCATTTTTAAACGATCTTGAAACATAGGATAAAAATGTGCTTGGGGTTGGTTTCATTTTTACATGAGAACTAAACAGAGGAAAAAATCGTTCTTGGTGTTGGTTTCATTTTTACACAGGCTTGAAATAGAGGATAAAAGTATGCTCGTGGTTGGTTTCATTTTTACAAGATCTTGAAATAGAGGATAAAAGTGTTCTCAGAATTATACCCATTGATGGTTTTCTTCCCAACATGATGTCCATAGGTTGGTACTTTGAGTGATATACATTGGTAGGTTTTTTCCCAATGTGATTTCTAGAGGTTGGTACTTTTCCCCTAGCATGATCGACTGAAACTAGCGTCTTAACTCTAGCATGATGTCTAGAGGCTAGAGACATGACCCCCAAGATTTGTTTCATCCGTCGACTCTTCTTCTGCACCCCCTTAGAATACTGGCTACTAATAGGAATAGGTTCACCAAAGAGAGAGGAAGAAATAGGATTAACTGACACAGGTGGAGGAAAGGAAGGTTCAAGTGCTAGATATAGTATAAGACTCTACTCAATTTGGCGCGGGGGGGGGGGCGGGGTTCCATTTCATTTTTTAATGAGTTTGACACAGAAAATAAACTATGCTCATGGATATTTGTTTCATTTTTTAATGAGCTTGACACAAAAAGTGAACTATGCTCATCGTTATCTATTTCATTTTTAACGATTTTGACACATTAAGAGAACTATGCTCATGGATATTTGTTTCATTTTTTAACAAGCTTGACATAGAAAATGAAGTATTCTCATATTTATATATTTCATTTTTTAATGAGCTTGACACAGAAAGAGAAATATGCTTCTGGGTATCTATTTCATTTTTTAACAAGCTTGAAATAGAGAATACAATGTGCTCATGTGGGTCTGTTTAATTTTTTAATGGGCTTTACACAAACAATGAACTATGCTCATGAACCTTGGCCATGGCTTCCAAGAGGTCTTCATTAGATGGAAGAATAATTCTCTAGAAGGAATACATGTCAAGAGACTCACTCTGATCAACATGGGGGATAATGGGCTCCATTTTCCCTAGCAAGGGAGTTACCATGTCAACTATTGGAACTAAATACAAAGAAGATGGGCATACAACAAGAGGCTTTTTCTCAATAGAAATTGAAGGAATGGGAGATAATGCAACATAATAGACCTGTAGCAGGGGAGAAACCACTTGAATGTAAGTAAAATTCAGGGAAGTCGGATGGTCAATAGTCATACAATGATCAGGACTAACAAACGGAAGTTTATCGATGGTCACTATGCTCCCATCATGGGGAAAATGCATCACTCGAAAGAGTGTGGAAAATACATCTTTCATAGCATAAACATAGTCCTTCCCAAGGAGAAAATTAAAATCCAAGGGTCCTTGGACTACCATGACATCAATGCAGACAGTTTTCCCTGCTAAGGTGATGGGAAGCTAAGGAAGGATTCCTAAAGGTTTACTAGGTCTTCTATTAAAATCCAATAGATGATTAATGGTTGGCACAAGATCAGGAGAACCTAAAGCTTGTCAAACAGTTGAGGATAAAATACTAATAGAGGCCCCTTCATCTATGATAGTGCAATATATGTACTTATCATCAAATCGCAGAATTATCTGGAAATGGATACTCGAAGGAAGGTTTATGCTATACTATTCTAATCAAAGGAAATAATCTCAGTACTAGGAGGGGGTTTTGTTGAAACAGATAGGATGTACCCTTTTCCATAACAGTATGAACTCACAAAGAAAATATTAGTGGTATTCAATTCACTCTCTGAGTGAAGAGTTGCATCAACCGAATATCGAATCATATTGACCACTTGTAATTCAACCAAAGGTTTGGTAGGGGAAGTAACTGAAGGTTGTTGTTGGGAAACAACATTGTCTTCCAACAATTGTGAAGCCTCCTCCATATGAGGGAAATGGTAAGTACGATGACTTCCCTTGCATAACTTACAAGGAAAATTGACTTTACCTTTTTTACACCCAACCGTATTATCATTGATCGATGGATCATTAGTAGCATGACCTGCAGAGACCGATGACATGGGTTGTGGGGAGCCCTGAGAGAACACTTCTAAAACCTTTGAAATACCGGGTAAATGGTTAGGAAGGGGATCCACCTTACAAAGCCTACAAGGGAACTTGGGCTTGTGACCTATGTTCTTAGGATTCTCAACATTATCAACACTCCCAACATCCTTAATATTGGTTGGTTGATTTCCCCGTTTCTTATTTTCTTCTCCTTTTATATGGAAAGGAAACCTATTAGTTAGAGGTCAAAATACTACATTTTTCCTTGAGATTTTCACCTTGTTTGAGATTCATATCCCACCTTCCCTTATACAAGGAGTGATGATCCCTTGATCATCATTGCCTTGGAGTGTATTAGGGAGCTATGATCTCTTGATTATCACCTTGTGCATAGTTATGGGGGGGTGATGAATTTTTTGCAACCATTTTGACTTTATTTGTGAGGTTGTTTCTGAGAGTTTGTAGTTGGTTAAGGGATTGGTTTGATCTATCTCCTAATTAAAGGCAAGGGTAATCTTGTTAGTTAAGCCAAATCCTATTTTTACCACATCCTCTCCTTAAAACTATCCTATGGTTGTGATACCTCAAATCCTATATAATGAAGGCCATGCTTGAGTGAAAAGGAAGGGAGATAATTGAAAGCATCATACTTCTGATCTTGATACATCCAAGGGGCTGGAAAGGAGAGCTTGGAGGAACTGCTGCAATGTCAATATTAAGATTGTAAGTGCTTCCATTTTATTTTATTTCCATTAATACATAACTTGGCCTATTCCTCTCATGTCTATGTGTTCAGTATATGCATTTCTATTATTGTTAAATTCATCATTGATAGATCTATTTTTACTTAACAATATAGTGTGGAAGAAGGATGTTTCACTTTATTTCTTGCACCTAGAAGCTTGGATATCAAGGTAAAAGGATAGAGAAGTGAGGACATTTGACATAAAAAGGTAAGTCATCCATCCTTCATTTTCTCATTCTAATTATTGAAATAGTTCTAAGGGGAAAGTAGTGCACCCTTTACTTTCCTTCTGCCTTGGATCAAAGATGGGTCTTAATCCAAGGGGTGTTTTACCTATCCCAAGCGGGGATATGATAAAGGGATCATCACTCGCTAATACACTCTAGGGGGGTGACGATCAAGGGATTATTGCTCCTTGTATCTGGGAAGGGGGGTGATGAAGCTCAAACAAAGCCAAAATATCAAGGAAAAAGGTAGTTTTTTTACCTCCAACTAATAGGTTTCGTTTCCAACTTGTCTAGGGGTTATGAGAAACACTTATTCATGGTGATAAATTTGAGAAATTTAAGTGTGACACTTAGTAGAATGTGATACATAAGTGTGACACTTAGTAGCATGAAAAATAGACATTTAGTATAATGCAATACATAAGTGTGACACTTAATATAATGTGATACATAAGCACAACACTTAGTAGTGTGGGAATTTGGTGTGTAACAGAGAGACCAAGTTTTTCCATAATAATCTTGGACATTACGCTAGGGCCAGATATTCCATCTAATAAACCACAATGAGCTATCATATCCATGATTTTTATAGAGATATAAAAAGAAGGATTTTTTACACGGTTCCTAAAATTATTTACACCTATTATATTTACATGTGGTTCATCTTCATCAAGTTCTTCAGATATACTAGATACAAGAGAAATTTTACCTTCCATGTGATTCTTTAGATGACATTGTTGTTCTGGGATGATGACCATGTCCAAGAGTGATGCATATTGTTTTATACTAGATAGTTGATTTAGAATATTATACTTTGATGAAGCATAAGAGACTAATGTTTCCTTGCTTTGAATTGTTGTGACAACTTGAGGATTTTTGTTTTGGGAAGAGAAACTGGGAGAAAAAGTATTTTTTGGAATATTACCCTTCCCTTTATTCATTTAAGACTTGTTCCTTGTGTTTACTAACATCACTTCTTATTCAAGGGCCCAAACTAAGGAAACAATAGTTGTTTCAGTCTTTTTTCCAAAGGTTTTTTCTTGTTCTCTTTTCTTAATGTCACAAGTACTTTCATCATGATTGTCATTACAAAAATTACACCAAGCCCTAGAGAGAATAGCCTTTGGTTGATTCAAATATGAAGGATTAGTAGGATGATTTATTAAAATGGATTGAGAAGAAGAAGGCTCAGGAGGTGACGAATTTTAGGTGATACCCTTTATTTCATAAGAATTCATCCAATTACTCATATCTTGAGCAACTGCAAGACTATAAACATATCATACTTCTTTGTAGGATATTCCTTAGGAGGAATTATTCTTTCTAGTTTCTCTTCATACTCTAAACAAGCCTAAAGGGAAGACCCTATATTGGTTACATTATTTTCTTCTAGTATCTATCAATAAGAAGAGGGAAAATCATTGTAGTATTGGGTGAAAGAAGATTGGTTATGAGAACAAATCAATTCGAGAATCTGATTATATATCTTGGTGAAGCAAAGTTTAAAATATTTGATTGTTTTACCATTGTTATAAACAATACTATTATATTCCTTCAATAAATATGTTTGGTTTTTAGCCTACCTGTAAGTTGATTTGAACTGGTAAGTTAATTCATCACATGTTGAAATGACATTAGGAGGAAATTCGAAAAAATCATCTGCAACTTTTCCTTCTAAATAATGGACGAATAAGTGAATGAAAGTATCATTATCATTTTCTCATATATTATGACATGCATTAGAGAATTCAATTACATGATCCTTAGTAGAAATGGTTCCATTTCTAGAAAACTTTGGAAAATGATATTTGAATTTTGGAATGGGATTTGTAGCTGGTGCAATATTCAAGGGAGAAGATAAATGCCATGGTGTATTAGTTGCATCTTCTTCAAAATGAAACAAACCAAATTTTTTATTACTTTGGAAGGGATAGTTGTATATTGAACTAGGATATGATGACTGAAAATACTTCCAATTATGGATGATAAAGAGATTTGTGAAGGAATTGATGAACTAGTACTAGAATAAGACCCTAAAGATGTCATATTGAAAGAGATGTGAATCAAATATATAGAGTAATTTGATGAATATGATAGAGATCGTCAATGTTTAGTATGTGGAATTCCTAAAATAACCTTTCTTCTTCCAATTTTAGATAGATGATTAACCTAAAGGGATAAACATCTCGTCCTTTGAGAAAAATTATATCCACACGACATAAGTTAACTCCTTAATGAGGGGGATGATTTCAGGTGAGCCTTTGCTATGATTCCCATTGTTCACGGATTATAATATCTCTGGAAATAACCTCCCAAGGTTGATGAAGTTTAGCACAGTTATGAGACTTTTACAAAATTGTATTGAATAAAGTCAAATAAATTCTAGTTCAATCATTTAAACCATCACCAGTGCTAGGTTGTATTACAATAGGCAAAGTCATGAAATCTGGAAATAAAGAAGAAAAATAAAGAAAATTAAGTATAGAAAATAATTACAATTACAAGGAAACTATGGATGGGTTCCCCAGTATGGTTGCCAAATAAATGTTGATGAAAATGAATAATTGTCCTAATACCAACAATTTTTAATCTTGCCAGGCTAAGGAAAGATAGTTGATATTGTTACCCTATATTCATATCCCTTTTGCAAAATTATCAATTAACCTTCAAGAAATATGTTCTTGATATAAATGTTGTCTTTTATATTGGTTTATGATAAAGAAAAATAAATAAAAGATATCACAAATACAAAAAGTTTGATGAACAGTTAGAAAAAAGAGAAAAAACTGAAATAATATCATACACATAATCTGAAATGACACCTCAAAACCATCAAGTGATTTTATTCATTCAATTTTTAAACATTTCCAAATACATTCTTTCATACCCAAAATTGGTAAGGACAGGAAAATACATAGAAATCAAAGGTTACATAATTATAGAGATTACTGGTGCCTCCCAAATAAAATCAAGACTAAAAAAAAAATGGATCAACAAGCCATAATTTTCCATTTCTTTGACTCGGAACAAAATCCCTAATTAGCATTGAAAATCAATTAAAATATGAAATAAGAATTTACAGACTATCATAAACAAATGATCAACCTTATAACAATGTCAATAATCAATGCTTCTTGGTCCTCCCTGTTACAACCTTTAGTAAGACCCTGTTATCAATAAGAAGTTTTTAGCGTTTAATTATTTCAGAAATGGATGAAGTAGTAATGCAATACCATTCTAGAGAAAGAGTAAACCTTATCAGAGTTTTTATCTTTATCTCCTCTCTCTTTGCTTGTCCCTTGAATTCTTCTTTTATCTCTCAAAAATTAGTTTGATTAGTTCCAACTACCCTTTAGTTGTTGTTATCTAATTTTATTTAAATAGGGATAACTCATAATTAAATATTCATAAATAATGATAGGGGTAAAATAAATATTAAGTAATAGGTGGGGACCCCCTAACAACTCTTTCTTCAATTTTTCAACATATCCCCTTATTTCTCCATAAAATAATTATGTATCACCAATATATCAATCATAATACATATCCCAATCAGGTTGCATGAAATATTTCAAAACACAATTGTGACTCCAAATATATATGCATTTATATCTCCAAATAAATATGCCAAATGTGCCCAAAATAAGGTTGTTTCTATTATATTAAAATAAAAGTATCATCGTCCCCGAGGTGTAGGACAGTCGGCGATGGAGTGTGTTGTTAAGCCACTCCGTGATGTTAAAGTCACCGGTTCGAAACCTGCGGGGACAAAAAATCCAACCATGTTAAGGGTTGGTGTGGCTCAGGCCGGGTGCGATCCCCGGGTGATTTTGACGGCTTAGATGCCCCTGAGTCGCGGTTTCTCAAGCCACAGGTTAATCGCGTACCCAACAGGTTCCGCAGAAATTAACAAACAAAAAAAATAAAAATAAAAGTATCATCAAGCTGCCATAAAAATATTGGTATGAAATATCCAAAAATGAATCACAGATCTGTCCAAATGTAGTGTTGTCCAAAAAAAATAACAAGTTTTGTCCCAAAGTAAAGTCTATCAAACAACATTATAAAATCAAAATTCATATTTCTTATGTGACATAGTTTGTCTCTGCTCACTTTCGTGTTCCTTTTTTACCTTCATAACCTATCAATCTGCATGTAATTTTTTTTTACCTTTTTCCGTTGATTCTTATGGATGCATATCTCTAAAAGGGATATTTTTATGTTCATGCTTTGGGTGTGGGGAGTGAGAGGTAACTAAGTGTGAGGAAGTTACTAATTGGTCAGATCCAACAGAACGGGCGGGTCATTTTCCTTTGTTAGGATTTGGTTCTTGGGCTTGAGACTGTAGGTTCTTAAATGGTTGAGTTGAATGATCATGGGAGGCTTGTGATGCAATGTGCAGGGAAGAACTCTTAGGTGGAGGAGGAGGTAATGGAAATAAAACTATTTCCCATCCTTGAACTTGATTTTGAGGAGGATTAATAAAATCATTCCAACCATCATTAGCTATGATCTCAAGAGGTAGGGAAACATGTGGTTGAAAAGGTATAGCATAGATGTTACGATGAGGTTAGAGAGGGGGTCTCTCAGGTGGAGGATGTGGTTGAAAGGTTCCTTGTCCTGCTAAGTTTAGGAAACATCTGGCTGGACAAGTATACCAAAGATGCTATGATGAAGTTGGAGAGGGGGTCTCTCAGGTGGAGAATGTGGTTGAGGGGAAGAGAACTAGTGGATTGGAATTTTTGTTGGAGTAGAACATGCATTTTTGACCTGTTGAATGTGGAGAGTGGATAAATAAGATGGATATATCTCCTTGTGAACTAATATTCTTATCTTGGGGGTGGATTTCTATTAAGAATTTGAACAACAAGCCAATGGATGGAGGGAGTGTCCTTCATACATAGCCAATTGGCTATTTTATAAACAAAAAAGGTTTTTGTTATGTTTTTTATGTTAATTATGTTGTGTAATGTTTTATATGAATGTTGTTTTGTTTTCTTGAATGGAAGAATTCATGTTTTTAAATATGTTGTTAGTTGCATGAGAAAAATTATGGGTTTGTTTCTCTGTGTTTATTTTATTTGCATTGGGACATTTAATTTCGTATTCAGCCGGTAGGGTTATTTACAATGGGTATCAAATCACTAGTTGCAACATCGTTCATGCTTGGTTCTAATGCATAAAATCCTTTGGTTCAATACTATATCCATATGGGATGAATACCCATGCAAATTTTGTAAATTCGTCATGGCAAAGTTTAATCTATGTAGAGTTTGGGAAAAATGGTGAATTTTAGAGTGAAATTCCCAAATTTTGTGTGACACTTTCACGTAATTTGGTAAAGGGATTCCAAATTGAAATTCACAAGGTTGATTTCAGCCATGGGAATTTAAGTTCATAGCTCCCATGGCCACTAAAAATAAAAAACTATTTTTGGATGAAAAATCAAATTTTAAAAAAATTATAATTTTTGTAATTTTTGAAAATTCTATACAAATAATGATGTGGACCATACCTGTGACATGCAATGAAAATGTATGCTCCACATCATCATATATACTTTCATGTAGGTTTGAAGCCCCATCACGTACCCACAAATACCATCATCAAGCCCCGAAGCCCCCAACTCAAAATCAAGGGGGTTTTCACCAAACCAAAAGTGTTATGTGGATACCACAACGATTCTCACATGCCCAACACCTAAGGCACATGATAATACCTTCCTAAAGCTAAAAAAATAAAAAAGAAATCTAAGATGAATCTAGTTTATTTATCTCAAAATAAAATGAAATCTCGGTCATTGATCCATCAAACTCTATTCCATGAACCCTTCCTTTTTCCACCATGCACCTTGTCAATCCATGACATGGAAAATATAGCTTTGTGTGGATGGTAGTTTGACAATATAAAGTCTTCATCAGGTCAAAGAGTTGTACATTGTTGAGGTATGATTATGTATGAGGTATTTGACCTATGAATATGAGGACACTTGCATAGATGAGTTGTGGTGGTCTAGAGTGGACTAGATTGAGTGTCCAATCACAACATGGGATTGTTTAAGAGAGAGGAAAAAATTTCATTTGCAGCATGTGCATAGACACAGCGAGGTATTCCTGGGTATTGGGAACCATATTTGTAGGGGATTTGTGCACGAGAAATGTTGGAAGGGTTTGATAGATTATGGATTGATTGTATCCAAGAGGAGACTTGGTTAGATTCCAAGGATGACTTGGATGATAGACTTGGGAAAATTTTAATTGGATGGTCATGACTTGGGTAAGAAAGATGCTTTCCTTAGAGTATTGCATGGTTCTTATACAGTGAGAACCATTGGAACATGACAGGGGTGCACGATTTATTTGAATGATTCATATTTTCTTACTCAAGTATGTACGAGGAGCTTGATATGAGGACCAGGAATGTAGTACAAGGATTTAGAGTAGTGGGTATTTTGGATGGATTCAGGAGATGTGTAGTGAGTGGAAAATGTGCTATGGGTGCCATGAGTCCATTCTCATCATCAATGATTGAGGAGTAGTGATATGCGGTGTTGTGTTGACATGAAAATGTGTTATTGGATGCCCAAAGGATCTAGCCCAGGATTAGCAATCGTTATTGGAGTTACGGAGGGAAACATATATAGGCCAAGGGGCCATCCTATGCATGTTGTGGCCAATAGGAGTAGAGAGATAGATGAGGAGGATTAGGTGGATCAAACAGTGGTGAGGTGGGTGGCCCCACCAGTAGCACAAGTTTAGAGGGACCAAGTAGTTCCACCAATGGTGAAGAAGGTAGCTCCACTAGTGGTATAGGATTATAGGGAGCTAGAGTTCAGAAGGATTCATCCCTCAATATCTAGTGGGGAGGAACAATCTTCGAGGACTATGTAGAGGAAAATGGACAAGGAGTAGGTATCTCCAGAGGTTATGTGGAGTTAGAGTCATTCATTTAGCAGGAGTCAACCTTCAAGCACACAAGGGAGAGAGGAATCTTCCAATAATATGAGGAGGGTGTCATGGGTTGAGATGGCTAGGTAGGATGATCAGGAGTGAGAGGATTCTAAGAGCATGGTGTCTTTTAGGGAGGGATAATTCCAGACAACGAGATTTTCTTTAGTGATCAAGGATGCATCCAGTGAGGAGGAATGGAGAGTAGGAATTTCCTTGGTGATAGAGGGAGTAACCAATTAGGAATATTGGAGAGCAGTTGTGGTAGTAGATCTAGTATGGGAGAGAGAGATACTTCCAGGTGATTTGTTGGAAAATTGGTTTGAATAGTTGGTTTTCATTGATTTCAACCCTTAGATATTGATGTAAACCTTGGAGAAGTCTGGAATCCCTAGATATGTGGTTGAGGTTCATGGTGAGTCAGTTATCATTGATGGTTGATGAGATGGGTGCATTTGAAGAAGTATACAAGGAGCTCTGGAGGTGTGGCTATGGAACCTGAAGTTGGTTGAGGAATATGGAAATTAAGAACAAAGAAAATGTAGGTATGACACTCATATATGGATAGTACTCTTCATGTCATTTCTGTTGATATGTGGTACACCACGTGGTTCCTCACAGTAAGGGAGATATGGCCTTGTGAAGTTAGAAGCCCCGAAGAATAGTCAAGAAGCCCCCGATTGGTTACAAGTGAATTAATTAAAGGGTAAATTGGTTGTAACAAGAAAGTTAAAGAATCCCTAAAGTTAAGGAAATAGGTCCTAAAGTTAAGAAAATAGGTTACCTAGAAAAAGTATAAATACACATCAAGAAGTCTCTCATAAGTACATTTTTGAAACACACAAGTTCATTGAATATATATCTAAGTGATCAAGTGATTTTTATCTGAGGTGAGGGAGGACAAATGAGGCATTTTTCAGAGGAAATCTGAAGTAAATAAGGGTGAAACTAGAAGGGAGGATGAAGTCTTGTGAGGATGTCTTCTAAGGTATGTTATTTACAAGTCATCTTACCATTTTCACTATAAATTTTTTTCTAGAATGATACATATAGAAAACAAATGGAGGCTATTGAAAAAACATGACACGGTACCTATGGTAGAAATTTTAACATCTGAGTCGTTGTATTTTGGGAGATACACTCTCTGGAAGTTAGGGTTTTTGGCTAGTCCTTAAACTAGTCTCAAACAAACATTCTGGGTAAAATATTCATAACTTCTTTATGGAGAATCCAAATTCCATGAGACCAAATTCATTGGATAGATTACAGGCTGTAGTATGTTTTGTGAAATTTTCAGATCCATATATCAAATATTCCTCACATGGTAGGCTCTAGAAGTTTGCTCTCCAGAATAATCCAAAATTCCGCAAGGTTTTCCATTTTTCCTATAACTCCTTTTATGGGATGTTCTGAGCAGTGAAAATTAGAGGAAATGCAAAGAAGAAATCAATGAAGATTGGGTACAAGTTTCATACCTTTATTCATTACAGGTACATAGCTATGCTTGTTTAAATTTATGGTTTGTGACTAATCCAAAAACTAGTCCTGTGAGACTAAGGTAAAGTTTGATGAAGGTATTATTCTCTTGTTAATGAAGTTGAGGAAGGTTTGCAGGTCTGTGATCACATACACCAGGTCTGTTATATTGTTACATGCATATTTATATGCATTTTTTGAGGGTTACATGTTTATGATGTTATGGTGTATGGAATGATTGAGACATATCATGAGTGATATGGTATATGGTTAAGGAACATGGTTTTAGGAGTATCTTGGATATTGAGAACATTGTTTGAGATACAATTTTGGTATATATATGAGGCAATAGTTGGTGATATTGATATATGTTTGGTACACATATTCTCGGCATATGGTTGAGGAACTTCATCCGTGATATCTTATCGTATATGGTATATGATATGGTATATGGTTGAGGCACTTGTTATGGTACACTGTTGGTACATGGTATGTTAGAGGTTTTGATGGTGATGTTTGATGTACATGGTTGGTACATGGTATTGTCTTGATGTACATAGTTGATGTACATGGCTGGTACATGGTTGATGGTATAGGTTGTGGGTCAAGTTCATGTATGGTACAGGCACATATTTTGTGATGGTATGTTGATGATCTTGGTACATGCTTGGTATAAGCATATCTTGGTGATGGTCGATCTAGTATCATTGATGTTAAGTATCGGTTGGATAGGTTGATCAATGACAATTTGATGTGATAGGTTGGTCAGTTATAATGATAGTGACAGTGACAATGGCAGTGACAGGTTTAATATACTGACAGGTTGAATACAATGATAGGTTGAATACATTGACAGGTTAGATACAATGATAGGTTGAAAATGGGAGTGATTGTGGTAGTGACAATTTGGTCTACACTTGTATTTTAGGGTGGTAGGATGTGGTAAGGAAAGGGGGTTGTAGGATCCTTCCAGTTGGTGCCAAAGAACACCAGGAGTTGGAGCTTCCTTCAAGTTGGAGACTGAGAATCATGGGGTTGTAGCCTCCTTCTAGTTGGATCTAGAGAATTTATGGATTTGGAGCTTCCTTCAGGTTGGAGCTTGTAAATAGGGGGTTGGAGTCTCCTTCCATTTGTAGCTAGAGAATTGGAATTTGATGCTTCCTATGAATGAATTCTTGATATATATAAGAAATCATTATGTGGTTTTTTCTCATTTCGGTTTCTATGTAAATTTTGGTGTACTGTTTATTTTATGTGATGATGTTGATGTGATACTACTTATGATTATATTCTCATGGTATATTTAATTAAATCATATATGATACATTGATGATATACTACTAACAAAGTTGAAGTTTGTATAATGTGGTTAAAAGTCATAAAAGTGCTCATATTGATTCCCCCCCTCCCTCCTCAGTGTTAAAAGTGGTAAAAGTGCTCATATTGATTCCCCCCCTCCCTCCTCANTGGTATCAGATCCAGTTTGTTCAAGAAATAGTTTAACCACTAGAAGGAAGATCATGGAGAGAAATAGTTTGTACAAGAATGGAATACCACAATTAAATGGTCAAAATGGTGTGGAATATGAAATGTGGAGCATAAGAATGAAAACCTATTTACAGTAACAAGGATACAATATTTAGCACTCGATTGTTATAGGGTACACTACTACAAAGAAACATCCAAAGACTGTAGCCAGGAAGGAATTGAAAAAGAACAACAAAATAATAATGGATTTTTTCTTGGAAGGATTACCTAATTCTGTAAAAAACAAAGTGGGAAAGCATTCATCGGCTAAAGAAATTTGGGATAAGATACATAATCTATATTTTTTTTCCCATCAGAGAGCCATATAATTATAAAGAATATGCATATATAGAACATGAATAAATATGTTCATCATGTTAGACATATTCAAAAGAAGAAGATTGTGAAGAAGGAACAATAGATATTGAAGCATAACTAATCAGTTCTTTAGATAAACTAAAGAAATAAAGAGAAGAAAGAAAGTCACTTGAGAAAGAATTAAACAGGATAAAAGAAGGTGTTCAAAGTTCCAAATAATCCCAACCAATCATCATGAATATAAAATATCAGCTTGAAGAAGCCATAAGGATTGAATAAACTCTCAATGATCATAAACAAGGTTTAGAAGAAGAAACAATATCACAAGGAAAGGAAGTAGAGCATAAGAAACAAGTCAAGGAAAACAATATTGAAGTAGAATTTGGTAAACGGGAAAGAAGATCCAACTTGAAGAAGCAAAGAGAATGGAAGAAGTCATGAAGATTCAAATGATAAATAAAGAATAAGAGGTTGAGAAGCTTGAAGAATAAGTTGTCACATTGAGAGTTAAGATCTTCAAGCTCAGCAAGAACGTTGAAGAGAGAGAGATATCCATATCATTAGTAAAGAATGTTGAAGAGAATTACTCTAGGTTTCCAGAAAAGGAGAATGAAGAAAAGGGTATGAGTTATTCAAACGTACTCAAAGGAAGGAATCATAGTAAAAAAGAATTAAAGAAGAATGTGTATGATAGAGATACATATCCAAGAAACCCTCTACATTCATACAAAAAAGAAGCTTCAATCCTAATGAAGGAATCAACAAAAGATAATATCGTGATCAACCAAGGAATCAATTCAGAAGAACTACACAAGAAAGAAGATCATTCACTCATAGGTATGAAAGTTTCTTTTATGGTTATTGTTTTGATTGTACTAACTTTGGACATAAGGATGTAGATTGCATAGGATATGGAAGAAGTGTTCAGATGAGAAATACCTATGTTTCCCCATACAATATTGAATGTTACAAATTCCACAACTATGGACACATAGAACATGATTGTAGAAGTGTGATAAAGCCCTCCATGAAGCAAAACATTGATATAAAATACAAGAAGACTTGGAAAATAAAATAAAGGAAAGAAGAACATATAAATGAAGAACATGTTCTGGAGATCGTAGGATATGCAATAGTATGAGGAATATGATAAGAGTAAGTGAAAAAAGAACCAGTGCCAGAGATCGTAGGGTTTACAGTAGTATGAGAAATAAAAGAAGAGCAGGTGAATAAAGAACAAGCCCAAGAAATCACACTCTTAGGATATATAATAGTTCAAGGTCATGATGAATCTACAGGTAGGAAGGAAGATGTCAGAATCCAAGAAGACGATGAAAAGGAAGAAGTCTGAGTTCAAAAAGGTGATGAATCTAGGATTGAAGATGAAGATTACTCTGCATTATAACATATATTTTTATGAGCCATCTAGCTTGGAGACTCCTAGTAATATGGATATTGAATAAGGGGAGTATATGCAATAACTACTACATATCATAGAATTATCTTTTGAGCATCATGAAGTATTTTCAGAGATAGATTTAGAGAACTCAGATAGCAGAAGTACATAATGATAGATTGATCGATTGAGAAGTAGCGTTCCCACATAGATATCAGAATATCACCATTGAAACACTTCCTAGGAAGGGATACATTCAGTACAAGTTGTTCTATATATGTACAGTTTGATTTTTAGATAGAGAATATCAGTTGACATATTTGATTTATTCTTAGAAACAAGAATATGTGATGATCAATTGCAGCAGAGAAGTATTCATAGTACAGTGACAGATGGATCAACATTCTAGATATTTGAGTAGCAGAGTTATGGATAGTTTGTGACATATGGACATTGATAGATTCATGAGATTCTTAGCAGGTACAAAACAAATGGCTAAGAGAATATGCATAGCAGTGTATTTACAATTGGAATTAGTAGAATCAATGGAATCCGTTGAAAATTGGAATCAGTTCATCACTAAAAGGCAAGTCATGAAATAGAGAAAGAGAATTCGTCAGCAGAAGCTATATTGTCAAAAGGAAATCATTCAACAACATGGTCAAGTGAAAATGACAAGTGAATTAAGAAATCAAGTAACTTTGAATGATTTTTGTATATGTTAGTGAATTTTAGGAGGAAGCACCAATGGACAATAAGAAACACTGGAAGAGAGGAAAGGAAACATTTACAGGTAGACCCACATTGATCTACACAACATCTTGCAGAGAAGTCAAGGGAAGATAAATCATCAAAGAAATATATCTAGAAAGAAAGATCTGTAGAATCCATACAGGGGGATACATATCAATAGGGAGAGTTACCCTTTTGTCAAAAGAGAGAGAGAAAGAAAAAAATCATGGAAACATAGAGAAAGAACAAATGCACGGAAATAGAGATAAATGAAAGATGCATGAAGAAAGGTGGAGAATCCCCAAGGAGAGATACCATTTTCCATTGATGTCAAATGGGGACAGATGAGATAAATTTCATGGATACAGAGGGAGACATGGTCACAGGGGGAGAATGAGTATGAGAATGAGTGTTTCCATCAATGCATGGCATTAGTGTTTCCATAAATTCCAAAGTGGAATATTGTTGGACAATTCATTTAGATAGTTGGTTTTCATTGATGTCAACCCTTGGAGAAGTCCATAATCCCTTGAGATAAGGTTGTTATTGATGGTGAGACATTTTTCATTGACAGTTGATTATATGGGTGCATTTGAAGAAGTTTACAAGGAGCCCCAGAGGTGTGGCTATGGAACCCAAAATTGGTTGAGGAATATGGAAATGAAGGATAGAGTAAATGTAGGTACAATAATCATAGATGGATAATAATCATCATATCGTTTCCAGTGATATGCGGTACGCCACGTGGTTCCTCACATTAAGCGAGATATGGCCTTGTGAAGTTGGAAGCCTCGAAGAATGGTCAAGAAAGCCCCAGTTGGTTACAAGTCAAATAATTAAAGGGTAAAGTGGTTGTAACAAGAAAGTTAAAGAATCCCTAAAGTTAAGAAAAGAGGTCCTAAAGTTAAGGAAATAGGTTACATAGAAAAAGTATAAATACGCCTCAAGAAGTCTCTCATAAGTACATTTTAGATACACACAAGTTCATTGAATATCTATCTAAGTGATGAAGTGATTCTTATATGAGGTAACCAAGGATATATAAGGTGTTTTTCATAGGGAATATAAAGTAAATAAGGGATAAATTCCAAGGGAGGATGAAGTCTTATGAGGATGTGTTTTAAGGTATGTTATTTACAGGTCATCTTACCATTTTCACTATAAAGCTTTTTATAGAATGATTCATATATCAAAACTTGGAGGATATTGATACAACATATGAAGGTAGTTGTGATAGAACTTTCATCTTCTCAGTCGTTGTATTTTGGGGGATACTTTTTTTGGAATAAGGGGTTTCTGGCTTCTCCTGAAACTAGTCTCAAACAGGTATTCTGGGTAAAATAGTGATAACTTATTTATGAAGAATACAAATTCCATGAAAAAAAAATGCATTGGATATATTATAGCCCATAGTATGTAGTGTGAAATATTCAGATCTAGATATCAAATATTTCGCGCGTGGAATTCTCTACAAGTCAACTCTCTAGAATAATCTAGAGTTCAACAAGGTATGCCATTTTTTCTCTTGTTTTTGAAGTCGAGGAAGGTTCGTAGATCTGTGATCACATACACCAGGTTTGTTATATTGTTACATGCATATTTATATTCATGTTTTGAGGGTTACATGTTTATGATGTTATGGTGTATGGCTTGATTGAGACATATCATGAGTGACATGGTATATGGTTAAGGAAGATGGTTTCATGAGTATCTTGGATATTGGGAACATTGTTTTAGATACATTTTTGGTATATATATGAGGTAGTTGTTGGTGATATTGATATATGTTTGGTACACATATTCTCAACATATGGTTGAGGAACATCATTAGTGATATCTTATGGTATATGGTATATGGTTGAGGCACTTGTTATGGTACACTATTGGTACATGGAATGGTAGAGGTGTTGATGGTGATGTTTGATGTACATGGTTGGTACATGGTTGATGGTATATGTTGTGGGTCAATTTCATGTATGGTACAGGTTTGGTACATGGTATGGTACATGCACATATTTTGCGATGGTATGTTGATGATCTTGGTACATGCTTGGCAGAATCATATCTTGGTGATGGTGGATCTGGTATCACTGGTGTTAAGTATCGGTTGGAAAGGTTGATCAATGACAATTTGATGTGATAGGTTCGTCAGTGATAATGACAGTGAAAGTGGCAATGACAGGTTGAATATAGTGACAGGTTGAATATAATGATTGGTTGAATACATTGATAGGTCAGATACAATGATAGGTTGACAATGGGAGTGATTATGGTAGTGGCAATTTGTTCTACACTTGTATTTTAGGGTGGTAGGATGTGGTAAGGTAATGGGGTTGTAGGATCCTTCCAATTGGTGCCAAAGAACACCCGAAGTTGGAGCTTCCTTCAAGTTAGAGCCTGAGAATCAGGGGTTTGTAGCCCCCTTCTAGTTGGAGCTAGAGAATTTAGGGATTTGGAGCTTCCTTCAGGTTGGAGCCTGTAAATAGGGGGTTGGAGTCTCCTTCCAGCTATAGATGG